>PVIU01015950.1:0-46532 GCA_004026605.1 Ondatra zibethicus
TCTCCAGACACCTGCATCTGGCCTGGGCCTCCAGCAATTTCTCTGACGGAATGATCTTCGAGAGTTAGTGAAGGATCAAAAAGTAAGGGTGAAGGAGGGCACGGCATACCATCACCCACCACGTCCAAGTCATCACTGAACTCCAGAGGTAAACTCTCGGTGGGCTGAAGCTCGGCAGCACTCAAGTACAGATCCATGGAGCCGGCTTCCAGATCGTCTGGCACAGACAGTACCAGCCCTTAGATTTTCTAAACAGAAGATTTATTTCAGAGCTCACGTCCTGGCTCAGGACACTTGACAGAACAGGTGTGAAGTATTCCAAAACTAAAAAATTTGTGAAGAAATGACATTTTTAAAGAAGAATGAAAAGTATAGATGATGACTATATCTCAGTTACCTTCACATGAGTTGTCATTTTTAATTCCGAAGCATGTATAGTTTACTTGATTTCCTCATGACTTAAATGTTTGGCACATTGAGTATACAAAAACAGTTTGCTTAAGCTCTAATTTCAAATTCACTAGCAAGTCCTAGCTGTGTTTGATGGTTATAAATGACATTGCAAGCTGCTGAGAAATGGGGATGTGATGCAATTTTAATAAATACCCAAAACAGACAGTAGAAGTACATTTAGAGATATTAATATACACAAAAAGCAAACAAAAAGAGATATTAATTTCCTGCCAATTAATTGAAGGGATATTAATTTAGTGTTTCATATAACTGTTTGAAATAAGCATCTCATGACTTTTAAAGATTTATTTTACTTTTATTTATGAGTGTAGGAGTGTGTGCATGTGAGTGTGTGTGTGTGTGTGTGTGTTTGTGCCTGTAGAGGCAGAAGTGGGCTTTGGATACTTTAGAGCCAATGTCACAGGAAATTCTGATCTATCTGTCATGGATGCTGGGATTCAAGCTCCCATCATTTCCAAGAGTAACAAATGTGCTTTACTGATGAGCCATCTCTGCAGACCTATGTTATTATTATTTTAACTATAAGAGAGCTGGAGCCCAGTAAATCGAACTTCATTGTTGAAATTCACACAGAATGTGGCCAGGAAAGAATGAGCAAACAAATCATACGCAGGTTCAAAAACAAGTCTTTGTGTTAGGTGAGGAAACAGTGGGCAGTTCAAGGAAATGATATCTGGGAGACACACTACAACTAACAATTAGGTAAGGAGATGGCCATTACTAAGAATATTGTCTGTGCCTGCCCACTTGTAAGCTGTTCTTTAGAGTAATGCTCATATGATAAAATGCCTCATCCTCATGACACAGCCTAGCAGAGATGGTGTATAATGGAAAACAGCATTGTGGCTGGAGCTGTAATTATGGACACTTTGAGGACAGCTATCCCAAAATATGTGATGTGGTGGGAAGTGAAAGATTAACACGTAATTTAATTGACTTGAAAAGGGTCTGTTAAAACCATATATTTGGCCATACAGACAAATTAATTAATTAAGGGAGGGAAAACAACGTTGAACAGCAGTGTTCTGAGATCACAAACTCCTGTTCATAAGCGATGACTACTCTCTTAGGGACATTAGTAAGAACAGGAGAGGTAGACAGAGGGCTAGGGGAGGAATTAACTGGTTTATGTAAATCTCTAGAAGTGGCAATAAGGAATTTTATTTTGTGTGATTTAAAGCTTCAGATTTAGAACAGAAGATTGTCAGGAGTTGTCAAACGAATTGTACCACTTTTGCTACTTTGAAGCAATATTTAACAATAGCCACTGCATAGGAGGCTATGACTGAGGTCCAGGAGGGAGTGTCATTTCTTAAAATAAAGCATCTAATATGCAGAGAGTTAAAGATAGTCGTACTAAGGTATATTTTTGTATTGTTAACATAGAAGCCAAGGTAGAATTACTTAACTGTGACTGTATTAGGAACTGAGCACCCAACAGGCTCTCCAGCATGCTATTGCCGCACAAATTAGTGGAAGGGTCAGCTCTATCACTTGTGGAATTTAAAGTCACTTGAGGTACTTCATTCTTGCCTCAACTAGAATGGTCTAGTTGTCCATAGGGAAGTTACTGCTTGGTGTTCCCTCAAAATGGGAGGTTAGAAACAGAACAGTCTAGAGAAGTTGCTAACTCCAGCAGAGGAGGCTGATGGAGAAACTGGAGGAATGATGGTAACAGCAAATCCAGAGGTGTGTGTGTGTGTGTGTGTGTGTGTGTGTGTGTGTGTGTGTGTGTGTGTGTTGTAACATTGTGTTTTCCTTTTCCCTTTTTTTGGTAGTAGTTGCTTACTGGCATGGAAAGTAAAACTTTTTTATTGAAATATTTTAGATTAAAATTTTGGGTAAGTTAAATGGTTCTTACATTGTTTTTCAAATTCACTTCTGTGCAGTGATTTTCATTTCTGACAACAAAAAAGTCCATTGTGATGAAGGGAATGTGGCGTCAACCAACTGACAGATCACTACAGTTCTGTTACACTGAGGAATTCATGCTGCTGCTAGCTCCTTGGATCTGAGATTCAAAGGCTGGAATATTAAATTGCTGCTGCATTTGACTGGATTACAAAGTAAGCAGCTGAGTTAGCCTGGGTGTCAGACAGAAGCTTTAAAGATGTGGAGGATAAAGGCATTCCTTCCGGGTGTGCTCCAGGAATTTAGCTTGAGAAGTGCCTCACATGTGCAATAGAAAGGACTCATGCTTTGCAATCACAGGGAAAGTTTCAAAGGTTCAAATCTTCACTGCACCCCCATACTCCTAACACATCAGTTAAAGAATGGAAATTATCATCTCTAGATTTTTCCTCTATGAATGAAAACAGCACATATTTGTCAAGGCTATTCCTATGGCTATAGGAAATCATGTGATTTAGATACCCTGTTTCTCACCGAGCACATGAAAAAAATCTCAATGATGTTAGTTAACATATTTTCCCCCACCATGTCACCAGGGCATCCATGGGGCAGCATCAAGTCTTCAACAGAATCTGAAAATAAACAACAGATGAAGACAATGGCAGGCTCAGGTCTGGGAGGAAATCTCAGCCTCTCTAGTTGGAACTATTTAAAAGACAAGAGAAGACTTTAAAATTCTTTAGCTTCATGAAACTTGAGCTGATAGTAACTGCATAACAGGAGAAAAAAATCATGTTTTTATAGGAAGAGCTCCCAAGAGACCTCTGGGATAATAATAAAAGAACTAGCAATTGTGTCAATGGTATCAGTACATACCCAGAACAAAACATGAGATTGAGATTGTGAAGTTAATAAAACAGCAGCTTGAAATGCCCCAAATTTCATTAAAAATGGAGTAGAACAAATTTACACATTTCAAAACATAAATTAATTCCAGACAGAACATACTCAAAAAATCTACACAAGATCCTGGTGATCAAACACCAGAAACTAAAAGAAAAGGAAAATCCTAAAACTGGCCAGGGAAAGCAGAGTAACAATCTAGCCCTGAGCTGCTGTTTGATTCCTGAGAGCTTGCTACATCCTCTACTTCTTCCCCATAAGTCCTAGCCAGACAGGTGAAACCAACCCTTTATTCCTGCGGTCTTGAGTGAGCTTTGGAATTTTCTTCATGGCCCACCGTGCTCTCCCTGTCTTACATTGCAAGAGGCATGAATCTTTTTGACCAAGAGTAAAAGCTTCATTTACTGGTCATATGAACTAACAGACATATGTCCACCCCACAAAAAAAGTTAATAGTCCAACAGCCAGTATCCTGGGTCAGCAAAACAACAATAACATCAGAAATCATAAGAAACTAAAAGAAATGATAGAATAAAGAATATGTTCCCTGGCCATAAGAAAAGCAAACTGGAAATCAATTTCAAAATAGCAAGAATGCAAGAATGTGTCTTAGCTTTGGTGTATTTGCAAGTACAATTTTAACTATCCCATAGGACATAGATGATATCTTAAAGTATCTAATATGCTCACAAAACTGAATGGAAATAATGATACAGTAAATCACACATGTGGGAGATAGCCAAATCAGTCTTGAGAATAAACTTTATAGCTTCAATGCCTAAAATAATAAATTAGCCAAAGTTCCTATATCCAGAAAACAGAAATAAGGAAACAATAATAAATCTATGTCCAGGATAAAGAGAGTAATATGAAAAAAATTAGAAATCATTGAAACTGCAAACAAAAAAATAAAATTATCCTTAAATTTTCATTTCTTGCTGTTCCCTGTTTTTTATGATGATTGCATGGATTCACTTTCCTGCTAACAGTATACAAAGGTTTTCTTTTCTCCACATCCTCAATGTGGAGATGATGATAACTATTGATGATAACTATTCTTTTTGCTATGAAATGACATTTGTCTTTGGATTGGATAATAGTGATTTTGATGCCATTTTATTTTGCACACCTAAATTTTTGGAGAAATGTCTATTGGGATCATCTTTCCATTTTTTAATTTGGCAACTACTATCAATCTTTTTCTGTTAAGTTAGGTATTAACTTTTATCATATATAGTGGGGTACATTTTATCCCATTCTATAAAATGATTCTCTATTTTGTTGATCATTTTCTTTGCTCCCCAGACAACATTTTATTTGAAGCAAAACATTTTTCTTTCAATTTTGTTGTCTGAGCTTTTGTGGCAATATCCCAAATATATGTATTTGGAATATTGGTGTATCTATATATATCTCTCTATATATTCATTGCTAATACTAATGTCATGTATATTTCACTACACGTTTCTTCTAAATGATCCTATAGCTTTTGATGTTAAGCTTAATTTTTTAGTCCATTCTCATTAAATTTTGTATCCATGATGCATCCAATTTTATTTTTCTGCATGGTCTTTTCAACAGCACTCAACCTAGTGTTTGGCTCCTTTACTTAAGTTCTGTTGACTACAACTGTGTAGATTTCCTTCTTTGTCTTTTATTCTTATCAGTTGAGGCATTGTGTTTTCACGTGTTTACCAGGGCTTCATCGTGCATCTTGAAATCAGGTTGTGGACTAAGTCTAGTTTTCTTCTTGCAGAGGAGCACTTTGGCTATTTGGGGTTGTCACAGGATACATATAATCCAGGAATCCCACTTCAAAGTATTTGAACAAAGGAAGTGGAAGCAATATTTCCATGTTCATGCTTATCGTAATGCGCTTCACAATAGCTAAGATTCTGCAGCCATTGAAAGATTCACAATAGAAATTTGTGAGTAATTTATGGCAAGAAAAGAGCTTGAGAAGGTTGAACATATACAAGTTCTCAAAATATACAAATTAAAAATAATTTCAATCAAGATAAAATATATAATTTTAACAATTTTGGAACTATTAAAGGATCAAATTCATAATGAAATATCCCTGGAACAAATGTCTCAAGACCTAGATGCTTTTGCTATAGAGCATTTAAAATTTTCAAAGAAGTAGCATCTATTTGACATAATCTATTCTGAAAAATAAAAGAACATATTTCTGAACTTACATCAATCACCAAAAAGCTACTATTATCATTGTGAAATCAAGACAATGGAAAACAAAAGCCATATCCCTTGTGAACTTTAATGGTTTAAACAAATATAAGCAAGTTGAATTATCAGTAAAATGTCGTACCCATTTAGAAAAACTGACTCTTCAGGTATACAGGTGTTCAATCTTCAAATATTAACTACTGTAGTTCTTCATAACAACAGACTACAGAAGACAAATTGCATAATCCTATTAACTCAGATAATATTTGAAAATGCGAAACACTTTCATAATAAACATATCTCAGCATTTCAAGGATAGGGCCAACCAATGTATATCTTTGCTTGATGAAAACACGTATAACAACTATAAAGCTAGCATCACCCTTAAGTGTGAAAGACTAAATGCATTTTATACAAGATTAAGAATAAAGGAAAAATTTCCACTGTTACTAACCTTACTTCATAATTACTAGAAGTTAATTTCAACATATTAAGAAAGAAAACATATAAATTTCAGCTAGAAAGAAAAAAACAAACTGTACATATTTGCATATGAAATGATTGTATACATAGAAAATGTAAAAACATGCAGGTATAATCCTAGAAATAAGGAAATTTAAGGTGATTTCAGAATGTAAATTGTCATTTTAGCAACAAACTGCAGCTATTTATGCTAAAAAAAAAACAAACACATACAAACAATTAGAAACAATTCTATTCTCATCAGGTCTAGTATCGAGCATGTATAGAGGAATTTCATAAGCCAGCTGTTGAATAAAACAATGTAATTGCATTATAAGTAATGATCATGTCCATGAATGAGGATATTGAGATGTAATGCAATTCTTCTCATGGAAAGAAGTTCAACATGATCAACCATTGGGCAGACGTGAATTAATACTGCAGTGAGTTATTCCTTCATTAATAAGTCAAAACCTCCTCTCTTTTCTATGTATTTTCTTCCTTTACTCCATAGATTCATTTAGCAAAGTAGATGGCAGTCACAGAGGAGTTAACTATGTTGTTTCCTTGGGATTTGCCTTAATAATGAAATTTAAATTTTCTTGTTTTCTTATCCAGTTAAAAGATATTTTAAGTACTACATTTGTTTGTGGTAGTTTGAATGAGAATGGTCCTCATAGACTCATATTTACATGCTTAGTACCCAGTTAATAAATTGTTTGAGAAATATTAGGAGGTACCGCCTTGTTTGAGTGAGTGTGGCCTTGTTGGAGGTGTGTCCCTGGGGATGGACTTTCAGATTTCAAAAGCCCAAGTCAGGCCCAGTGTCTCTCATTGTCTGCTGCCTATGGATCAACTCTCAACTACACTGACTGCTGCCTGTGGATCAGGATGTAGTGCTAAACTACTTCTCTATCACCCTGCCTGTCTTCCACCATGCTTCCTACCATGATGGCAATGTACTAACCCGTTGAAACTATAAGCAAGCCCAAAACTAAATGGTCTCTTTTACAAGAGCTGCATTGGTCATTGTGTCTCTTCACAGTAATAGAATAGTAACTATACAATATTTCTTGTGATTTAATCCAGGGATACACAGTCTTCATGAATATTTTGATATGTCGCTGTCATCTAGACATATAGATGACTCTAAAAACAAAATACTAGAGTATCACCCCTAAAATGTGTTGTCAAAGGTTTAAATGAAGGACTTGTTTATCAAGATTTGTAATGTGGAAATGTCATGCTAACATGAGTGGGATGTGTGGCTTGTGTATGAAGTAAATTGAATTATTCTTTCTTGGATATCTCTGGTGTTCCTCCATTTCAGTGGGGTTGGGTTCGTGAGAGATGGGTCTTGGATAGTTATTATTGAAAGAACAAGTATTAGTTAAATCAGCATAAACCCACACTGTTTCTATTTAACATGTTCTTTCAAGATTTTATTTATTATAGAGTATTATCACAGGATTTTTCACTGTTATAGTCTTTCAAATTCTACTAAAGTATTTCTATAGCTTATCCAACTATATTGTCATGTCACAAAATTTTATTACATTTAACAAATAAATTGCAAATGAGTTCAGAATCATGATATCTCCTGAAGTGGGGCAGAAAAAATAAATGGAGGATCATGAAATGTGGAGCCTGTAAAATTATCATGTAAAGCAGCAATCAATATGTTATTAAGACTCAATATATCTTAGGTTTGTAGACAAGAAATTCATAGAGTGATGCCTCCAAAAATTTTAGAACTAATTACTTTGTCAGAGCAATAATTTGATTGCTGACATCATTTAAAGTGCCCTTTTGGTCATTAAATATAAATTGCTACCTTATAACATTAATGTACATTTATTTGGCATCATTCACATGTGATATCAAAGAATTAAATAGAAGACCTAATTATAAAGTAAATCATTCCATTGACTCCCTAGGATGGTGTAGAAGTATCCTAAAGTGAAAGGGAATCTTAACTTCAGAGATATTACTGAGAATGAATTTCTTTGTTTACTGGATCATATGTTTCCCACATGCATATGGAAAATATTTTTGTATGGCTTAATTGCCTTTTTTTTCAATGTTGAATGCTGATTTTTTCTACCAATTTTCTGTGATGAGTAATTCTGAAATAAAGCTCCCTAAATGCTTGAAAATTTCATTTTTTACTGAAAGTAACTCAAATTTCAAATCTCACACATATCTATATTTATCTAATATATACCTTATTGTCTACCATAATCTAATACTTCAATGGAAATTTATGTTTTTGATATCTCTTTTTTTAAAGCATAGTTTAAAAAATTGATAAAGCACACTTCCCTGTTCTGTTCCATTATGTTTAATTTTAGGTCATCGAATTCTATCCTTTGTAAGCATTTAGCGATGAGAAGAACAAGGAAGTGATGGTTAAACCCTGAATAGATCTTGTCACTGGAGAGTAAATATTCAGCAAGGCAGACATGACTGTTGTCATTGCCATGTTGATTATGTAAGTGCCACTATAAGTTCTTTCTGGATATGTAGTAGAAGTGATATGCAAATATGATAGGCAACAAGGCAATATGACCTCCAAAGTTTCTTTCCCCATTATTATTAATCAACTGAAACTATGTATAACATTTGTATAAGTATGTAAATATATAATATGTTCACATATAAATAATTTAAATGACGTTCTATCACTTGGGGTTATGATGGTCCTCTGAAAAGTCACGAACTGTCTAACAAAATGCTAGTGTCATGTATTAGAAACCTATTCTAGATTGTTTGTCTCTACGTCTGAGACTCTGAAGATAATGTAGGTTATTGCCATCGCCTTTGGTTGCCTTCAAGAACTTGAAGATAAAACCATATTGCTGGAGACATTGCATACTTTGCACACAGATCTTACAGGAATTGAGCTGGAACTCCCTGGAAGCCTTCTTCTCCATGAGGACTAGCTCTCATAGTATATGAAGGTACTATGCAAGCTGCCTAAAGAGGAAATTATCTGATATTCTTTCCAGGCTGTAAGCCAAAGAACTGTGACTATGATCACCATGACAAGATATCCCCAAGGATGCATTTTTGGCACTTATATTTTAGGTGTACGCAACAGCCATTTCATTGTACTAAAAAACCACTTAATAGGTGTCAATTCATGCTTGTTAGTATACATTGAGCCCTTGGATGGTGAGACTATTGACCCTAGAGTGGGACCAGCTACTACTACTTTCCTAAATCAGTATCATTCTCAACTGCATTCTGAATACCTATTTTTAAATCCACAGAGAAGCATTGGTCTCATCCCTCATTAATGAAGTTTTATTCCCATAACAGATGGAGACTACCGCAGAAACCCACAACTGACCCAGAGGCAAAGAATACCTGACCATGAGTGCCTATACCAAAATGATGCAACAATACCACCCTTTCACTAATTAAGGCTTGACTAAGAAACTCAAGTCACAGACAGAGAAGTGCGACAGTGGACCGTTGATCATAGGATCCACTGGTCTTACCATGTTCCTACCATCCCAAAACAGCTGCTCTGATAGAAAAATGGAGTGGCCTTTTGAAGACACAAATACAGCCAGTGACAGGGCCAATTATGTGGCAGGATATGGAGGGCTAGAGCAGGGCTCTCCAGAAGGCAGCATATGCTTTGAGTCAGTGTCAAATATAGCATACTGTTTCTTCCATCTCCAGGATCCACAGGCTCAGGAATCAAGGGGTGGAAAAGGGACAAGTTCCACTATCACCTCTAGTGACCCACTAGGAAAATTTTTGCTTCCTTTTCCTGTTTCCTTAAGATCTACAGGCCTAGAAGTTTTGATTCCAGAACAGGGAGCACTCCTGCCAGGAGACACAACATTCCATTGAACTGGAAACTCAGACTTTTCTCTGGCTACTTTGAGAGTCCGATGCCCTTAAGCCAACAGACTAAGAAAGAAGTAAGAGTTAGGAGGAGTGATTAGTCTACACTACCAAGCAGAAATTGGATTGTTTCTCTACAACGGAGGTAAGAAAGATTATTTCTGGAGTAAAGGAGCTCCTTTAGGGTGTCTCTTGGTGCTACCATGTCCTGTGCTTAATTAAAGTTAATGGAAAACAGTAACAGCACAATCCAGGGCAGATACAAAGGGCACAGATACTTAAGGAATGAAGGTTTGCATGACTCCTCCAGGAAAATATCCAGACCTGCTGAGGTTCTTGCTGAAGATAGGGGAAATACAGAATGGGTGGTAGAGGAAGACACTTACAAATACCAGCTAAGGCCATGCGACCAGTTACAGAAACCATATAGGATTATAACTGACATGTTTCTGCCATATTTTGTTAAGAATGTGTTTGCACAGACATTTGTTTTCTTTCCTTGATTTCTGTATCATGTAATGTAACATCAATAAAAGGATTATCAGTGGTAATCATATTTAAGTTTTACAAAAAGAATTACTGAAAGAATGTCCCTCAGCTGGGCGGTGGTGGCACATGCCTTTAATCCCAGGATTTGGGAGGTAGAGGTAGGTGGATCCCTGTAAGTCTGACGCCAACTTGGTCTACAAAGTAAGTTCCAGGACAGCCAGGACTGTTATACAGAGAAACCTTGTCTTGAAAAATCAAAAAAAAAAAAAAAGTCCCTCAAGGGACATTACCGCCTATTCTAAATTTATAATGAAGTTGTGGTTGTTTGAGGGACAGGTATATCATATCAGGCATATTACAACCTGTTTAAATATATGTTTTTGTAATTGTATGTGTGGTAAAACATTATTATGACCTGGTTATTGTTTTCATTTGGAAATTAATCATGCTATAAGGAGATATGATTGTATGTCAAATTGACATGGAGTGGACTTATAATGATTAATCTTATTTGTTAACAACCTCATCTGGAATTAACTAAAATGAAAATGACTGTGGAAAAAAGGCTCTGGAAATATTGAGGTAGAGAGAGAGAGAGAGAGAGAGACTGTAAAAAGTCAGAGCACCGAGGCATCTTCTGAGAGATAGTCTTTTATGTACATGACAGAGAACTGCACCATAATATCTTAATAGCACTGCTACACAAACAATGCCTGAACAATGAAGCTCCACTACACATTATGACAAGGAGGGCAGAAATTTCAAGTAGAAGCCACACCTTTACTTAAAGCCCTGTAGCCAATTGTTGGCTGCTAAGAGAGGAAAACTTAGTTTTCTCCAATTAAGAGTTCCTTGACAGGTTATCCAAATACATGTGGCTATTCCTCAACTTATATACCTAAGAATAACACTAAAGTATAGGGCAGGTTTTGTGTGTGTGCATAAAGTGAAAAGTGAACATATATATGTGTATATTCTTTATATATATATATACACGTATGTATATCTATAGATAAAAAGAGAGACAATTTAAAAAGTATAATTATATGGAGTAAAAGGGAAGTTGGGGAGACAAATGGGAGTGGAAGTGGAGCAATGCTGACATGGAAATTATGTATCTACAGAACTCATGTCTGAATATTCTCAAAAACTAAAAATAAATAAAGCAATTAAATGGACTTTCTTCAAATGAGATGACATTTTTATTGATTTTATTTTGTGAACAACCACTGGAATTGCTCTTATCCTCTGTCTACCTGCTTTCCAGTCATATATTGCCAGAATGGAGAATTAGAATTATCATTTAGAACCCAATCCAGATGGAGGCTTACAGCAAGCAAACTAGGAAGGGTCAAAGAATTACCTGAAAGCAAAGAATTTATTTTCTGGACTTCACCTGAAAGATTGAAAAGCATCCCCTACTTTAATGACTTGAACATGATCGGGCTCTGGATTAAAGTACTAAGCGTCAGTCAAGCAGAAGCTCACATTATTGCTGCACCTGATTCTAGTTAAATCCTTTATGAGACAGATGACTGGAAAAGAGTTGTTGCTACTTCAAAAGTAAAAGCCAAAATATCTCCACAAAGAAGTCTAGTTTACATCATATTTGAAAATGCTATCAAGGTCCACAAAATATTTTAGCATACAAAATAACAATCTAAAAAGTTAAAGAAGAAATTAACATTTACTCACATATTCTTATTTGTGTTAATGCTCTCATATTTATGTAAATATAAGGACAAAATAAAGCTTGCACATATTTATCTATACTATCCAACGAATACCAGTTAGTGTCTGGAAGGTCTTAAGCTGCATATTTTGGCATGTAATACTTTTTGAGGAAAGATGCTGCTACTGCAGTAAAACTTACAAATGAATACAGTAGAAGTCTCATTATTTGTATGAAACATCAAGAGCTGTATACTCCAAAGAAGTCAAATAACCATTTTCTTTCTGTATTAAGGAGTATTTTATACAACTAAGACCTTATTTCTGGTTCAGTTAATCTTGATATGAACAAACATATTGATTGGAAAATATAATATCAATTGTTTTAAAAGTAGTTTAACTTTCTAAACTCAACTTGAGGTAACATTTCTTTCCTTCTTCCATATGCAACATTCAATGGAACATAATGACCCTTACATATGGGTGATGTCTGAGACGTATGTTGGCATAAAGGTTATTTCAAAGCACTGTGATTTTGTTGATGGTAAATTTAACGTTAGCAATTAATGAAGTCCTCTAAAACTTTAAAAACAATTGATATTTGTTAGGTATTATGCTGGTTTAGTAAATTATTTGTTGTGGCTTCTTGTATAATAAACATGTCTGTATACCCACAGAAAAGTGAAGTCTTAACTCCTTATCATAGAAGTGTCTCTTTGCAATAGACATACACCACTACAGGAAACCACAACGATATGATATTCAGAGTTGTTTAGCCCAGTCCCAGTGGATTTACCTATAAAACACTCCCACACCTGAGGCTCAGGAACATTGCAGAGGAGAGTATGGAAAGATTATGAGATAAAGAATCAGAGATGACTTTGCTGTGAGAATGTATCTCTTATTAACATCATAAAGTCTCACCAACTTGACCACCCAAATGTGAGCTCAACAGGAGGAAACTAATGAACCCACCAAACTGCATGAGAAAAAGTGCATGAAGTCTCAACCTACAAATCACTGCAGGCCACTGAGCAAAGAAAGCTAGGAGTGGAAGAGGTGATCCTCCCCAGGGTAGAGTACACCAATTGCTTATCCAGTTCAAAATGGCCTTACCTAAAGTTATTCATACAAGTAACATCATATGGGCTCAATATCTTGGAAAACATAAATATATACATGTAATAACAACTGGTAAAATAAAAAGACAATAATTTTGAAGAAGATTGGGGAGAGGTGTTTGGGAGGATGAGCCAGGAATAAAGGAAAGGAGAAATGTAATTAAAAAAATCTAAAATGCAAACTAAAAGGGGAGGCTGATTTTGTTGAGAAGGATTGAAAGTTAATTTCGCTTGTACCTGATTAATATTTATCTATAAACCTATTTTCCCTTTAGTTTAGTAATACATAAGCTTATATAAGTATGTAAATAATGTATACTGAGCTACTAAAAGCTTCCCTCTTGACTAGAAATGAGCAAAAGTTCCTCCTAGTGATGAACTGAAGATGTCTAAGAAAAGACCTGGTATTGCTGAATGTGCTGTTGCTAAGTATAAAAGGTTTCTACCAGGAAGTGATTTCAGGCTTTGGTGATCTGAAAGCATAACAGACACAGACCCTAGATTCAAATCAATTATGGAGTCCATGAAAAGATTTCAATTTTTACAACTTTTGTTCTAAAAGTGAATGTGAAAGTGACAGAAAAGGATTACTTTATATTTGTTGCTCTTTTATATTGACACTCTTCTAAACTAACTTTTAGCATATTTTAACATAAAAATCTTAGAGTCTATAAAAATAATATTGTATCCCTGCTTGTTTGGCTGACCTGTAGACATAATGATATGTACAGAAAATGAATAGAAAGAAATACATTTTTTACAATTAGGCTCTTTAGATTCTGGACGTTCCAAAAATATTTCAACCAATTTATCAATCATTCATTGAATGGATTTTAATTTTCTTTAAACTAAACTGAGAGCCACAATGTGAAACATGTTTTAGTATCCTTTATGCAGTTTCCAAACTCTGCTCATTGCTAATTCAAGCAAAACATGTTATTCCACAGAACTCTGTTTTATCAGTTAGTCAAAGATAGAATACCTTCTCCACTTTATTGCATTCCAGGTTGAATGGTCTATCATGATATGCTTTCTATTGCTGTGTGTTGCTGCAATAACTCATCTGAATTCAGCACCTGGTCCCTCTTCAATATTTCATGGGGCAGAATACTCCTGAATGATGATGCAACAGCAACTACTAACAAATACCTTGAGCTTCTTACAATGATTTTATGCAGCTCTATGAATTTCTGTGCATATTTGTTCAGTAAATACTGGCTGGACATGAGAAAGTCTTATTATTTCTAGTCTCTGCATGACCAGAAGATTGTATATGAAAAGCACCTAGAGAATATTATTTTAAATAAAGTAGACAAAGCCATGCTAACATGCATGATCTTCCTAATGCATAGGCCAGGCTCTTGAAATTACAGAAGTACATACTAGAATAGTTGCCACCAGTGACTGAAATGGTTAAGATATGATATTGCATAAATATTATTCAAAAGATGATATATTTTGCGGCAAACTCCCCAACCAGCGAGGAAGAATGACCACCATTCAAGGATTCTTCTCGGATCACGCTTTATTGGAGAGCCTCTTGGTTGAAGGGAGAGCGGGAGGCGAGAGAAAGCAAGGTCTGAATGGCGGCTGCTTATATAGGGAGATGTGACGCGACTCATACCTTGATTGGCTGCTATGTGCTCGCTGGCACCAGAGTCCTCGGGATTGGTTAGGGACACCTAGGTTATTGTGCATGCGGGAAGCGCTTGGACGCTCAGTCCTGAAGCATTGCCAAATATGGAATTGTTTACCTCCAAACTGCGAAGATGCAAGCGCCATCTTGTAATGGCGTTTGTGCCTATGGCTCCCTGCATTTAAGTTACAAAGGGGAAATCATTTCAAGAGATATCTTAATCATGATAATCTATAGTTAATAACAATATATTATAGTCTTAAAATATATCAGATTAGAATTTATGAATTATATCAGTTATATGAATTAGAGGCAATCCAGATGTTTGTTATATTAAGAATTCCATAATATGTTCATATATATAATTTTATGCATAATTAATACAGTTGATGTTTATTTATCAACTGTTAGGACCACATTCTGACAATGACTTACTGACATAGGACATAACATTCTGAAAGAATCATTATGCTTGCT
The DNA here is from genome assembly GCA_004026605.1 of Ondatra zibethicus. Taxonomy (NCBI): domain Eukaryota; kingdom Metazoa; phylum Chordata; class Mammalia; order Rodentia; family Cricetidae; genus Ondatra; species Ondatra zibethicus. Next base: position 15,130 of record PVIU01015950.1, read on the forward strand.
ATGTGTCAAATTCCAACAATGTAGGTTCATGCAAAAAACTTCAGACATATGATATTGAAGAATATATGGAATTTGTTATTAATACCTGACTCCTCCTTAGTTCATAATGCCTTTTTTGATTTTTTTTTGCTCTTGTTGCTGAGATTCTTATAGTAAGGACAGATCATTAATGATTTATAGTTACTGTTATTTGCTTGTTTGTGGCTTCAATTTTCTACAAAATTTCTCTCCCTATATATATATATATATATATATCCAAAGCTACCAATTTAGTGAAGGGATTTCAAGGTGTTCTTTTCATACAAATGAGACTAAACATTGAAAAGATGCATTTTGCTTTTCTGTATGACAGTGGAAAACTCTTCAACTTTTAAAAATATTGTTGAACTTAATATTTACAAAAATCACAGTATGAACTTGGTATATTTGCAAATGATAACAATAAAGTAAATATTTTATGTAGATACCAGAGCTTGAAATACATTTTGAAAAGTTTTCAGAGAGGCTCTAATTATAACTATGTCCTATTTTTTCCTTTTAAAAATAAGAAGGGTGTAAGTTATTTTTTTCAGGAGCCATTTAGACATTGGCTATTTAAAGAAACACCAAGATTTTAAGAGAGAACTTGTTCTTTTACATTGTTTGAATTTTTTTAAGGAATGAGGGACTTTTAAAGTTATACTGCATTTTATATTGTGATATTAGCATTAATCTGGCATTATATAAAAAGGAAAGTTAATAGTATTGTGTTTGTAAGTCAAGTTGACAAGGTGTCAATTTTACTGAGTAGAGATTTGGTCAGTTTTAACACATTTTGGTAATGGGGAAAGAAGGTAAATCAAATGAAGGTATGCTTCCCTATCACAATAGGTTGTAAACATCCATGGGACATTTAATTGACTAATAATTGATATGGGAGTGTCAAGAACTCTGTGGGTAGTTGCACTCCTGGGAAGATTGTTCTAGGATGTATAAAAAAAAGATAACTAAACACGAAATAGAGGAGCATATTAAAAGCATGAGGTTTTAGGACTCTATCTAGGCTGTTTTCTTTGCATGGTGAGGCAGAACATCCAGGTGGAGTCAATGACTCATATCATACATGACTGGAGGCAGAGAAAGAGACATCAAGGATTCAGAGGCAAGACATACCCTCAGAGTCATTCCCCATTGACCAATGTCTTCTAATAATCATGTCTCTTAACAGCCTTTTTAGTATGAAAACATGAATGAGTAAAAATTAGTGAAGTTAGTATTAATGATTAAATAACTTTTCAATAGCAACATCCCCTGAGGATCACACCTTCCACAAATGAGCCTTTGGAGTGGACACGTCATACTCACTACATGGTTAGCTCATATGTATAAAATGTTGAATAGCAAGAAAAATTGATAATCTATGACTTGCTCCTATTCTTCTCTGGAAGAATATTCAACATTTCATGTTGAAGTAGGCTATTTGTAGTCAACTTTCTATAGACTTACTAGCTATCACTGAGGTAATCCTATATACTGATAGAAAACTGAGAGTTTTATTCATGGAATATTATTCAGGTTTATATAATTTTTCTAAACTTCATTAGGTAATTGCCTATTATTCTCAGGGCTCTATTATTTGTTCATTTGTGCTGAAGTGTCCCTTTTCAAACTCATCACTATGAACTAACCATATTTTCATCTAAAAGAAGTTACTAAATAATAGTAAAAGAAAGGTGTGTATTTTTCTGATATTGATAGAGTATAAAACACATGCATCTATTTATGCATAACAGATTTTGTTTCAACTTACAAATTATTCACATTTAGTGTCTAGTTTGGAGGTCGTATGCTGAATACAGCTTTGAAAGTTTGTGTAGAAAAGTTTTTGTGAATATAACTTTCTCTCTAAATTCCATCTCTATTTCCATTCTTTAAAGGGTTCTTATTAATAATACACTATAAATAGATTATCTATCTGTTCAGAAGTGAGAATTAAGTAGATGGTGAGACTGGTTAATAGTCATGTTGTTGCAGTTAGATAACAAATAAATTGATGTTCTGTATCACATTAGAGTGAGTATATTTGACAACTATGTACAGTGCACTCAAAATATAAGAGAGAAATTCAATATGTTCACCATAAAGAAATGATAAAGCTTTAAGGTAATCAATATCTTAATTACATTGACTTTATTGTTGCCTCTTATGAACATAAATCCAAGCTTTAAACTGATGCTTCCAATTATTCTAGGTTCAAAACACTAAAATAGCTCTTGCCTTATTTTTCTGTCACTTAATCAGGCAAAAGTTTCCTTGAGACAATTTTAGCTTCTAAGTAGACTACCACATAAATTATTTTAGACATTATAGGACAGAAATGCTTCCAAACAAACTAAATTACTTATGGATGTGGTTTTGTAAGTCAGTATGAAATTCATGGTGGAAATCACGGGCAAGTCCTCACTCATGCAAGGAAACACAGGATAAAGCAATTGGCTGGAAGGCCCTCATCCCTGAATGCTCTGCTGCCCAAAGATTATAAAGTCTCTCACTGTTCTTGTGTCAGTAAAAGACCACAATCTAGTAGCATCCTCACACTCTTGTTTACTTTAATATCCACATGTCTTTAATATATGCAAAAATGTATAAATATTTCTCATAATCTCTATCATTACCACCCTAACTCATGTCATTATTATATTCCAATATCAGCAGAGGCATTAGTTAGGGGAAGAAAAACTCATTGGAATTAATTTTTAATGGAACTCAAAGACTTATTAATATGTTTTTCTTTCTGCTGTTGTGGAGTACTCATGCTTTGTGCCTGCTAGGCACATGCTCTAACACTGAATAGCCGCAACATTGTTAGAGTCATCTTTCAATTATGAAATCCAATCAACCTCTTCCTTTGACTTCACAATTTGTTATTACTTGCCACCTTGGCAGATATTTTTATGTTTGTTTTATTTATTTTAATGTTTATGGAGTCAGTCTATTCTTACTAATCCTAGAACTCTTCCACTGTATCCCATTAAAGGGTCCTTGCTTCCAGAGTTCTCTACCACTTGGTCCAAAGGATTTTTACTTCTCAGAGGAGAGGGTAAATGTTATTCTTTAATTCCTCAGTGATGTTTTCCCTGCATACCTTATTTACAACAACAGAACTACTTTTACTGACTATCAGTTTTTATTTCTTATTGTTTATCATATTCCTTATTCCCCATTATCTTATTCCTCTTCCTAACAGATTTCAAAATTTTCAAATTTTCTGAAATAATGAATCTATCCATCAATTATTAAACTGTTTATCTGTCTATCTATAAATCGATCAATTGATCTGTATATCATCTATCTATCTATCTATCTATCTATCTATCTATCTATCTATCTATTATCTATCTGTCTTCATCATCATCATTATCTATCTTCATTATCATATCTGAATATCTATCTATCATCATCATTCTCTTTCTTCATTATCCTATCTCTATCTATCTATCTATCTATCTATCTATCTATCTATCTATCTATCTATCATTTCTCATCTACCTGTCATCTATATATCCCATCATTTTTGTCTCACTTGTGAAATATGTGTGATATCAGAGCATAGTTAAAACTTTTCATCTTTCAGTAATTTTTCATATATTCTGAGAAAAGGTGAAAGATGACAACACAATAAAGGGAAACACTTGTGTCTTGCAATCAGCCACATTTTACATAACTTTCAAATATATCCAAAATTTCTGATGATTCTATTGAATTGTAGTTTGTGAATTTTTATTATGTTATATCAAAAAACTAGAAGTTAGAAATTAAGGAACATTTACAAAAGCATCTTTATAGTCAGAATATTTTGAAGAATTAAGCAAGTTATTATAAGACATTAATTAATATTAAAACATGTAATTGAATTCTAGGTTGGGCATCTATTCAAATGTACCAAAAGGACTCAATGGTGTCTTTGGAGGTTCTTTGTGTCATCAGAGCTTTATATTTTGTGTCAGGTGGTTGACTCAAAGCTGCCTCTGCATTACTCCGTTAAAGAACAAAACGTCAAAATTAGGAAAAATAGACTATAATTGAAAAACAACAAGAGAAAATTTCAAAGATATTGAGAAGAATTTGAAAAATTAATAGAAAAGAGTGGGTATGTACCAGAAAAAATATTATTAAACCTGAAAATAGCTTCAACCACTTGTCTTTATGGGAATGGGATTAGTGTCTCCATTCAGAAGGTAAGCTAATTTCAGTGGAGCCACACCCATGGCATCTCAACAAATTGTCTGCCTAAACAAGACCTGAACAAGAATGACTGAAGCACAATTAATAAAAACCCAGAGAGAGAAATTGGGGTCCATCCTGAAGATCTGAAAAGCAAAACAGTCAGCCACTGACTCTTACTTCTACCTCAGTCCAAAATGGCAATCCCACCTCCGGGAAAACTCAGAATGAGATTGTCTAAGAGTTGTCTCCCCCTGTTTTATAATCTTCTGTAGAGCAGGATTGAAGACATGTACTGCTTGGTTTTAATGGCAAACTAATGTGGCTACCGTAATTAAAGGTGTGTGTCACCACTGCCGGGTCTGTAAGGCTGACCAGTGGGGCTGTTTTACTCTCTGATCTTCAGGCAAGTTTTATTTCTTAAAATACAAATGAAATGACACTACAGATGATCCAAATAAGCATATTAACATGGACTGTGGAAAGCTCAGGAAACCTCAAACATGGGCAAAGAACTACAGGGAACCAAGGAATGTTAAGAGTAGAAGGAATAGTCTTCCTCAGGGAAGAGCAGGCCAATTGGTTATCTCATACAATATGGATAACCTTGAAAACATATATGTATATGTTTTTATATAAATATTTATATAAATATAAATATAAATATTGAACAGGCTTATTTATATATCTATTAAGAATATATATATATACACAAAAATATGCATAAAAACAAAGACTAAGTTTATAAATTTGAAAGAAAGAGCAAGAAGTGGTATATCAGATGGCTTGGAGGGAGGAAAGAGAAGGGAGAAGTTAAGTAATTATATTATGATCTAACAACAATATAGATCCTTTTATCCTCCCATTAATTATATATATTATATATAATTATATATATTAAATACATAGATAATAAATACTTACATATATATAAATATTAATTATAATTAATATAATTAATATATATTAATGGGAGACTAAAAGGCCAGTGAAGCAACATTGTTGAAAGTCAGCTGGCATCAGGACAAACCACAACCAGAGGACCCTCACATCCAGCTTGGATTTAGGTGATTTGTTAGGGCGTCTTTGGCTTGACTGTTAATTTCTTTCTCTTGATTTAGAAAGCTTCTATGATTTTAATGAATGGTTTCTCTATTTTTCTATCTCTCCACAGATTCTTCTTTTGCCACAGTTTTCTTTCTATAGGTCTATGGAATTTTCTCTAAAAAGGATCATATTATCTAGCATCATATAAATCAAACAATATAAATACTTTAAAACTACTTATTGTATTTCATCAAATCATTATATAATAAAAGTAAAAAAATAACAAGGACTACAAGTCAACAATTGGAAAGTATACATACACACACACACAAACACACACATATACATATATATATATATATATATATATATATATATATAGAGAGAGAGAGAGAGAGAGAGAGAGAGAGAGAGAGAGGCAGAGTTTCTCTGTGTAACAGCTCTGACTATTCTGGAGCTTGCTTTGCAGACCAGGCTTGCCTTGAACTCACAGAGATCCATCTGCCTCTCTCTCCTCAGTGCTGAATATGGAATGTATAAATAATCTTTGACACATTTACACACTATAATTCCATTCAGTTGTAAAGGAAACAAAACCAAGGCATTCAAAGGAAAACTGAATGGAGCTTCAATTCATCATGTAAAGATGAATATATCAGATTCAGGATATCAATAATGCCACATATCAATATTCCTCATATGGGGAAAATGAATTTATAGCTATAAATCAGTGTATGCATATGTACATACATACATGTATATCTGTACTTTATGTAAGTGAGAAAGAAATTGTGGGAGAGGACAAAAATATCTTTAAGAAAGAGTCAGAGTTAAAAGAGAGTAATGGAATTCAAGTGACAGCAAAGCAAAAAGGGATTTACTAAATGAAAAAAGAGCAGGGGAGATACGAGAAGGCATTCTGGCAGATGCAAGTGTTATAAGGAGCGTGATGATACATACGAATGAAAATGTCACACAGAAGCCACATTATGCTATTTACTTATGTGAATAATTTATTTTAAAAACTTCTCTAAGGTATGATAATGCACACTCTTAATACCAGCACACCACGCAGAGGCAGGTGAGCTCTGTCAGTTAAAGGACAAGTTTTCTACATAGAAACATCCAGGCTACAAAGTAAGACCTGTCTCATAGGAGTGTGGATTTGACGGTTCAGTACAAGTGAGGGAAACAGAATTAAGTTTGTTTTCCTCCCCCTTAAGCTTCAGATTTATAGATAACTCATAAAACTTCTGGGCATATTTTGGGATACTCACCTAACTTGATAAAACATATTTTACTTTGAGGCTTTCTACCTTAATTTTTTTAAATATAAATTCTACAAAATCTTAAGAAAATTACAAAAATCCTGAAAGTCTTGAAATTCCTTATGGAGTTATTACATAAGTAAAAGGGTAGCAATGAGTTGACAGCTCTCTTTTCCTCATATTTAGGGACAACAAACATTTGTTTATGGCCTATTAGTTCTCAACTCTACTGCATTTTATTGTTTGGAGTGAAACTTACACATTCTAAAAATATAAGCTAAGGGAGAACTGCCATGAAGCTCTTGGCTATTTAAAAAATTATAAATGAATGCCTTCTAGCTAAAATAAGAATTACAAGAATGAGAAAATGGGCTATCGCATAACTAATTCTCATGAATTTCAAGAGTATTTGAAATGAAATATTTTTCTATTGAAGAAACTGAGTGGAATCCCATTCAACTCTGGTGAAGGTGAAAGATCCCAAACGAGTTTTACACTGACAGAGAGTACTAAGATGTTAGCTTCCAACACCAGAAACTCAGGAATTGACTCTTTGGGAAGACAATATGTAGCATTCCACAAAGGCCAAAGCATTTTACTGCAAGAATGCCTATTTTTTAAATAATTTATATTTATTTTATGTGCATTGTAATTTTGCCTCCATGTGTATCTTTGTGAGGGTGTCTGATCTCCTGGAACTGGAGTTGCAGACAGTTATGAGTTGCCATGTGGAAGCATGGAATTAAAACCAGGACTTCTTGTAGAGCAGACTGGTGTGCTGTTAACTGCTTTCTCATGCCTCCAGGCCTAAAGATAGTTTTGCTTATTTCTTTTCTTTTCTTTCTTTTTTTCTTTGAATCGGTGTTTTTCTGTGTAACAGTCCTAGCTGTCCTGGAACTCACTCTATATACCAACCTGACCTTGACTCACAGAGATTCCTCTGCCTCTGCCTCCCAAGTGCTGGTGTTAAAGGCGTGCACCACTACACTTTTCTGGATCATTGTATAGTCAATTTGATCATATCATTTGTGAAACGTAACAGCATCTGCACAAAGGCACCAGTTTGCTGGTGACTTGTAGATAGCCACACACAAAACAGCAGAGCTCCTTTTTTTTTTTTCACGTTACTCTTCATGTAAAGGTTTGTCGTGGAAATGGAAATTTTGTAGTAAAAAGAAATAATATAGACATATAGTAAATGTTTGTGCAACACACACAATTTCTTATTCCTTTTCTAAATATCTAATATTACACACTTATTTCTTTGACATTTTAGTTTGAGTTTGTCATGATGAGACAATGAAGTTGTAGATGCAAGAAAGAGCCTGTTAAATGAGAGTCAGTCAGTGGTTAACTTTCTTTCTTTTTTTTTAATTTTGTTTTTGTTTCATTGGTGTTTTTCCTGTATGTATTTCCTGTATGAGGGTGTTGTATCCTGGAGTTATTGACAGTTGTGAGCTGCCATGTTGATGCTGGGAATTGAATCCAGTTTCCCCTGAATAGTAGTCGGTGTTTGTAACCACTGAGCCATCTCTCCAGTCTCAGTGGTTAGCTTTCTTAACCTCTAATTTTTATTGTAATTACTCAAGGATATAAACTACATGCTTGTGCAAAGTAATTATTGTGTATAGTAATTACTAACTGGTAATTAAGTAAATATATATTAAATTAATTTATATTTAACTATGTGTGTATTTGTGCATGAAAGTGTCATTTGCCTAATCTCTCTGATATTCAGATTCTTCCATTTAGCTAGTAACTTTATTTGTAAGATTGTCTTATTTTATCTCTGAGACTAATTGTGAAACACAAATAAGCTGTAAAGCACTGAGCATAGTACCATATTGTGATGCCCAAATAATATAATAACAGTGGTGTCCTCACTGTTTTGGATAATATTTGTAACATAATGAAAGATGGTAGGCATGTTAACACACAGGTTGTATTGAAAACCAGACTCTGGTGAATCAACAAATGGGATAGAGTTACATTTTAATAAAATTGCAGGAAACAAAGTTCTGTTTCTGTTTTGAGGTCATTACTGACTTTTATAGTTCTCCAAAAGTGGTTGACACTTATGTAAGACCCATGAACTATAGAACTATGCAACAGACACTTAAGTAACTCTGTAAGGATATGAACACCCATACTTATGAGGACTAAGACAAGTGGAAAGAAAACTAGATTCCTCTGCCTCTCTCAGAGTCTATCAGCTCAAAGCTGATGAAACTGGGCCCAGGGAAAGCTTGTATAAGTGGTGTGCTTTTTCCTTCTGAGTCACTCTTCCTATCCTGGGCTTTTCCTTTTCCTCTGGAGGAAAAGGTATGGAGTCACATGCAGAACTACAAATCCAAGTTCTACCTTCTAGGCAGATACTTTTGGGCACTGAAAACAGAAAATTAATTGGAAATGTCTTAAACAGTAGGGAATGAAATTGTTTACATTTGGCAATAAGTCCAAACAATAGTTTGAATAAGTGCAGAAGGGATTAAAAGAGTTATCAGGTCATGAAGTCTCAAAACTGCTCTTTACACTTTTCTTTTTAAAAAAGATTTATTAGCAGTGTGTGTGTGTGTGTGTGTGTGTGTGTGTGTGTGTCTGTGTGTCTGTGTGTCTGTGTGTCTATGGTGTTTCACATGTGAAACATGTACTGCAGTGTTCACAAAAGACAGAAGAGGGTATTGGTTCCCCTGGAATTAGAGTTACAAACTGCTGTGTGTTTCCATATGGTTGCTGGGATTCGAACCCAGTTCTTCTAGAAGAGCATCAAGTCATCTTAACTTCTAAGTCATCTCTCCAGTCTTGTCTTTCATATTTTGATCTGCTGCCTTCAGTATATGGTTGAAATTCATTCATCCACATGAGATGGTGCCCCTGAATATCCTATTCTTCATCAAAATATAGAAGAACATTGGAAGGGTATTTTCTTATGCATCAACTTTAATGTAAAGAAATCTAACCTGGAAGTTTCTAGATGTACACACACTTTTATATAATTTGGTAACTGTAACGCATAAATAAACAAACACTATATGATTGACTTTAGCAATTCGCTATTTGTGAATGACCGAGTGGAAAGGATGATTTAGAATACTTTAATATTCCAACAGCAACTGAAAAACTAAGGATTTCTCAAAGACTTAGGATAGCACTCAGTTGGAATTAGCACAGATACATGATTATACACATGAGAAGCTATAGTATAATAATAAATATGTTCAGGGTTTTACGAATTTGTCATTCACATAAAATTATAGTTTCCATAGAGACAAGACATGGCAAAAAAGCATATTAGTTGTAAAAAGTGTAAAGGTGGAACTTATTTTAGAATATTTCTTTATCTGATCAATCAATACATTAATGAGCTTTGCTAAAGTTACTCACAAACGAATATTTTCATAAATAAAATCATATGACTGGGAAATAAATATTTTTACTTTATTGTCACTCCAAAAGAAACATTGGTTTCTTTGCCATTTCTGAATCAGGATCTTTAGTGGGTGTTTAGGAATGGGTTGTTATCTCAGAGTCTTTCTATGGCAAAAAAAGAATGAAAAATTTATTATTCATTACTCATACTATCCTAACATTGAAAACAAAAAGCAGTATAATCAGAAAGTCTTGGGTATTAAGTAAGATTTAGTTTATACATAACTCCTTCCATAAATTCAGTATTTTCCATCTGTCATATGATACACCTACACAAAAGACTCCTCTACCTATGATACAGTTTTCATGCAAACATCTACAGTGAAGTTGCCCTTGCTAGCTTTGTTACTGCTTGGTGTGAGGTGTTCCCACAGGCTTGTGTATGACCACTTGGTTCTGTTGGTGGTACTGTTTATGAGACTCTTGGAAGTTCAGGAATACAAAGCCTGGCTGCCATTTATAGGATTCTAGTGCGGATCACCAAGGCTAGAGTTGGTCCCATTTGCTGTGCAATCTCTGCCTCCTTAACTACCCAGTTGGCAAGAAGCTGTGCCACTTTCAGCACCACATATTCAACAGCAGCGCCTTGAAGCATGGTGAGCCGAACTCCTTGAAACTTGACTGAAATAAACCTTGAAGAGATATTCTGTCACAGCAGTTCACAAAGGAACTAATGCAGCTGGAGAAGATTTCTAAGAATCACCACATACAAGATAAGATAGACAGAATGGAAAAGGGAGATATGGAATGGGTTAGCTGGGGAGGCAAAATTGATTATATGAACAGTGGAAGCAAAACTGAGGCTTTCATGAAGATATGGAGAATCACCGTAACAGGTTATGGATTTCTTCTGTCACATACAGGGAATGAATGAATATGGCCCAGCAAAGAAACATGTTTCAAATAGCTATATTGGTGGCAAAAACTTCAATCCTGAAGTTATTAATGTTGAGGCAAAAGAATAATGATTTCCAAGCTCACATTAGTTAATAATCGTTTTATTAATTCATTATAAATTATTTAATTCATTTTAGTTAAAACCTAAAATGAAGGAATATCCTGGATTTCAGAATATCAAAAAGTAACTTTAGTATCTATTAGAGAGATGATGAAGAGGGCAACATTAAGGAAGTCTGATATTTTAAACCTACATGGCCGATTGTGATTCATAACAACGCATCAAAAGAGAAGCTAATTTCCTGCAGGGTGTGGATGGGGAAGAGGCATAGCCTTTGCAGGTATAGTAGTTTGGATGGAGAGAGGAATCTAGTTGGAGAATGTATGGTTTTTGACAATTTAGAAATAAATTTAGAGGCTTATGAGCTGATCTATTGTTTCCTTATGTAGTTGTGCCTGGATAATAAATAAGATTATTATCCAGTAGGTTTTCAGGAAACAAGAGATACTAAGAACTGAAATAGACAGTGAAGAAAGATTCAAGAAAGAAAGCAAATGAGTCCCGAGTTATTTCACTAAGTCTGCCCTGTTAAAAACTCAATAGGGAACATTTTCAGGAAAGACTGCTCAGCAAGGGATAGCTCTGAGTTTGGAATGTGCATGGACACTAGTGAAGGAGGCTTTGGCAGCTCTAGAGGGAGTCTGGATGGGGTGACCCGGAAGAAGGTCACGGACTTCGTAGTCTGGTTTCCATGGAGAGTGTATCAATCCCACATCAGTTGTTAACTTGAGATATCACTTGTTGGGTGGTGACTCTCTATCAAATGTTCAGCAACCAGGAGCAAGTCCATTTCCATTCTCATTAGTCTTTTTTCCCTTTATTTTAAGAACATTTGAATCTGAGTTTTCCTCATTATAATAATGAAGTCGGCAAGTTTGAAACTGCTTTTGAGGGAAGATAGTTAGATGATTTTAGTGCTATAGGTAAAATATACATTACTAAACCAAATCAGACACATGTTTAGACCAAATCAACAATCCTCTGAATTAAAGCACATATATTTCCCTTCATCATAAGCCATTAGTTAGTCCTCCACATTTCAGAAAGAGTAGCAGACCCTCATTGCTTTCATTGGATTCATTCTGAAGATTAACTTGACTTTTTTTTTTCAGCTAAAAAGTGTCTGCCTCAGAGATGCTGGTCTTATTTCTAGTCACCCAGACCTATCCAGTATGTTATTCTGTCCAGTATGTTATTTTGACTTTTGTTTTATATGTCTGTTTTCATCATTTGCATAGCTAATGGTTTCCTCATCTCTTTAATATTAAAGAAGTATTTGTGAGGCATTGCATATCTTTCCCTGTTCTGTCTCTTACTGTGACAGGCTGAGGGGCTTTGTTCTTTACCATAGCTACGGCCTCATGGATGTAGCTCTCCTGGCAGTATTCATGCTGTATAAAGCACTTTACTTCAGAATCTCTTATGCTCTTTAATGGAATTATAAATTCATATCATTTGACATACAGGGAATTTTTATATTTTGATAAAAAACATATTGATTTATGCCTATCACAGAAGCTGGACTATATTCCACAACTGTAAGAGACTGTAATTTGAGACTATCTTGACATTTGTAGCATCAATAGGATTATATTTGAATGTAAAATAGGTACAATAATGTACTTAGCTTTACAATTCTGATAATTGTTTTTTTGTGGAAGATTTGAATAAATCCGAAAGTTCTCTGATTAAACCGGACTCTTTGAATGTGGCTGCCAATGGGGGCGGACTGAGAAGCCATCGATAATGGCACTGGGAGCTGTCTCTTCTGCATGTATTTGCTTTTTGGGAACCTAGTCTATTTGGATGCACACCTTCCTAGGCTGGGATGGAGGGGGGAGGGCCTTGGACTTCCCACAGGGCAGGGTACCCTGCTCTCTCTTAAGGATGGAGGAGGAGGGAGGAGGGTTAGTGGGGGAGCAGGAGGGGAATGGAAGAATGGGAGGAAGTGTAAATTTTTGAAAGGAAAAAAAAAGAATTAACCAAAATACTTAAGGGATATATAACTAGAATCTTATGAGGGAAAGTAGAGGGATGCGGATTAGTTTATAGAAAAGAAGTTGGGTATGCCATGACAACTATTTGAATGAATCTGTGAAGATGATGGTTAAGACTTCTCATTCATTTTCCATCATTCATTTCCAGAAGAGACAGAATAAGGAAAAAAATTAAAATCTAGTAATAATTTAGACTAATATTGTACAATGATTTCTATCTGTGTATAGTTAAAAGGAGGCAAAATATTGCATTTAGGCTAAACTTAAAATAAGATTAAAACCTTAGAACCAAGGAAGTTTTAGGGTGTGAGATGTTTACTGATTCAAAAATATGCATAACACTAAAAACAAGAATTAAAATATATATTAACGTACATTGCTTGTCCCTTTTTACTCAAATTATAAGTAGTTTATTTTGTGCATAACAGCAAAAACAATCAACAAATGAGCATATTATGGCCATATTCAGGGCACTTGTCTGAATTTAATTACCTACTATATAACAGGCAACCATTAACTCCATAGGCAATAAGTACCTAACAGGGATGATTAAAAAAAAAAGAACAGTAATAAAAAGTAGATTATAAACTGAAGTACAACACACTGTTTTTAAATTCAGTTTTTTATTGTTTGCACATGTATTTCAAACTTTAAAACATTATATGCATAAGCCCAGCTATATAATTATGTTTACTACCCATTACTACACAGTTCTCTTCTCCTATAGCAATGGCTCTCAATCTGTATGTTGCAACCCCTTTGGTAAACCTTTGTCTCAAAAAATATTTACATTGTGATTCATAACAGTAGCAAAAATATGGTTATAAAGTAGCAACAAATATAATTTTATGGTTGGGGATCATCACAACATGAGTAATTGTATTAAAGGATCACAGCATTAGGAAGGCTGGAATCACTGTTCTATAGACTACTTTAAATATTAAGTTAAATTTCCTCATGATGTCATAAAATGAGCTTTGTAGTTTTGTGTCTGTCCACTTTCCCAGTTACCCCTATTTAATCTATGTTTCTCTTTATGTCTATGTAGGTGTATGTTTCCCCTCCTTTTTCTGCACTTCAATTTTGGTGAAATGTCTTAGAGATAATTTTATATGAGTAAATACTGTTATAAATTATTTTAAAGCAATAAGTGTGTGTAATTTGAATTTTAACTTATACAATTCTTTATTAAACTCACCAGTCAGTTCAGTCTCAGACTGTCTTTCTTAGACAGTAGCGTAGAGAAACATATCTACTTGTATTTGCATAACATGATTAAAGGAATAACATATGAGTAGATCCAGTTTCCCAGAATAGATAACCAATTCTCTTTTTAAAGGGTGCAATAAAGAAAACATAGGGATGTTCTTCAAAATGGATAATATTGTATTCACATAATAGGTGTTCCAAAGTAAAATTTAGGTGAAATTTTATCGTTTCATATAAAATTTTTAGAACCAGCAGTTGTGGCATAAATATGAAGTTTACCAATTGAAGATGCAGCAAGATAAAGAATCCTGAGGTTACCCAAAACCTGATGGATAGAGAGAAATTTAGTGTATATGTGAAGTGTCTTTGACGAAGACAGAATATGAATTTGAGTGCCAGAGAAAAACAAAGGAATAGGACTTTCACAAAGTGCCTTATATTTCATGGGGACACCATGATTGTGGACTACTGCTCTTGTGTCCAGTATTTGAAATAATCCTTTATTTTCCGGGTTCTAAAATATATTTCTCTTTTTTGTCCACTCTGACTTTTATAAATGCCATAGTGGAATAAATTTGCTGAAATCTACTCATTGGAGGCTGTCAATAGTGATATATCAGAAACCAGTAACGGCAACACATATGCGCAAGCACCCAAAAGGCTAGGGAGAGCTCTGCTTTCCTGTGATGTTTTTCCTGGGAACCTTGTCTGTTGATGTAGGACTTTCCTATTTTCTGTCCTATATCAAAGTTTTTCATCTTTTCTAGTATTCAAACTTTACTCAGTCATATTGCCCATCAATTACTTAGTCTATTTCTGTTGTGGGCAGTATATATTTAGTAGGAAAGGCAATGAAAGCAAAGGAATACATAAGTTTAAAAAGCCCGTAACACTTGACCTCAAAAGTTGAGTGATGTAAAATCAAACAATCCTCTAGATCCAGGCATTCATAGAAAATTAACCTAGTTAATGTACAGAAATTTCACTAAAGGGGAAAAGTAATTTTTTACATCCATATCAGAAGGGTAAAAGATCTATCAGGTAGTCATAGCTACTGAGATAACACTATGAAGTTACTTAGACACCTGATGATGAAGAAAGATTTACTTCCTCAATGCCTGTACATTAGTCATGGTATATAGGATTCAGAGCGTGTCAAGAGCCAAAATATTCTAAATTGAAAACATACTTGCCTTTTATTTCAAAACATTTTTTTATGTAATGATGATCACTGGTTGCTCATGGACTGTCCTGAATTTATTCCAGAAGAGGAAATGGAAAGTAATATATGTCTGGTTAGTTGTCAACTTGATATAAACTGGGGTCACTTGAAAAGAAGCAGATTATAGCTCGGGGTTGCCTTTAGTCCCAGCACTCGGGCAGCAGAGGCAGGTGGATCTCTGTGAGTTGGAGGTCAGCCTCGTCTACAAGAGCTAGTTCCAGGACAGGCTCCAAAGTTACAGAGAAACCCTGTAATCCTGTCTAGAAAAACAAAAAACAAACAAAGAAAAAAGGATACAAGGATGCAAGCATGCAAGCACATAAATATTTTTTAATAAAAAAGAAGAAGAAGAAAGAAAAGAGGTAACATCAATAGAAGAATTGCCTCTAGGTCTATGAGCATTATGTTGGTAATTTTCTTAACTGGTAATTGATGCAAGACTGACCAGTCCACTGAGGGCAGTGCTATCGCTAGGTAAATGAGCTTAGGTAGAAAGCAAACAGAGCAAGCTAAAGGAAGTAAGCCAGTAAGGAGTGTTCTTCCACGATCACTGATTGAGTTCGTGCGTTCAGGTTCCTGCCTTAAAACCCTACCTTGACTCAATGATGAACTGTTATCTGGAAGAATAAGATGAAATAAATAATTGTTTCCTCAAGTTGCTTTTGGTCATAATGTTTAGCACAGCAACAGAAATGCAAACTAGAAAATAGTATACGTGGGAGGAAAGAGAATCTTGATTGTCAAACAGTAGATCCTTGAAGACCAATGACTGTAAACAAGAATTTGGGCTTAAGAGTCTCATGTCTAAGGGTTTATTTTGTTGCCCTGATAATATAAGTACCATGGAACTGAATTGGCATCTCCTTTTTAGATATTTATAATACATTTTCTGAAATTATAATTGCATCGTTTTCTTTTTTCTTTTTCTTCCCATCAACAATTCCCATACAACCTCTCTCTCAAACTCATGGCCTCTTTTTCTTAAATTGTTGTTACTCTCCCACCACACTGCTTTTGGATGACTGATGAAATAAGGAGTATGTAAGATAATAAAACTTTGGATGATGATCTATGTAGAATTCTGTATTTTCTATGTTTTGAAAGTGGAGCTGAAGAAGACTGTGTAGTTATGGTTGGTGACAAGTGGGGTGTTACTTTTTTAGAAACTGCAGAAAGAGAAGTAGCACCATGAGTAAGGTCCCCAACAGAAGCCTCAGGGGAGCAGCAGCGATGTCAAACTGTTCCAGTTCACAGGCTTGTGATACATACATGGGAAATTAATTCTTTGGTCAAAGCAGAAGGAAATAGAGTGTGAGAACAGGTGCCCTGCGAGCTGAGCGAGACTTTTACTTGGACCGCCAAATCCTTTCTGGAAAAGGTATATGATGGTGCCAGATTCAACTCCAATATAGTGAACAGAGGAATCAGAGATGAAAAGGGGACTGACTGTCATTTTCAAAACTTTGATAATTATCCATGAGAAACTTAAAGAATTAGTCAGCAACATGATAGAATATTACTCTGGGGAGATCGAGTCTACCCAAGATAGGAGAACACATGAGGCACAATGAGTCTGGGCCACACTTGTTCTGAATGGTACAGCTTGCCGGGAGCTGCAGAGCATTGGCTGTGAGGGAACTGACTTGGTTACTCTCCCTTTCCCTAGGAAATTCGTTGGTTTGGGGCAGAAAGACAAGAACTTTGTAAATAAAGTGATTCTCAATGATGTCTAATGGGAAGGTCTCCAGAGTGCCCACTTAATAGAAAGTCACACATGCGTTTTCAGGTGGAATATATCCTATTGATGAGCAAGATAAGGAAAGACCAGGCACTGGACTGTGATAGTGTGTCTCTTGAAACACAATACATATTCCAGGACTGCCATCTTCTGTACAATGAGCATTGCAGTGCTCTTTTATCTGCTAGATACTGTTGAGCATTGGTTAAAATGGAAGGGGGGCAGAGAACACTGAATTTGGGGGATGCCCAAAAGAGAATTCCACCTTTTGATGGAAAAATAAATACATTTGTGGATGTTTGTGAATTTTCAGAAGTAATCAAAGATTTGAAGAACTTTTGGTGTGGGCTGAATGATACTTTTTCGTGAGTTCCACGCAAGGGAAGAAGAGTGTTAAGAAACTTTAGATCAGGCCTGAGATCAATAGCAGATTGAGCTGTCTTAAAGTCCAAGGAAAGTGCTTACACAGTGTGGGAGAAATTCAGTCCAAAAAAAGGCTTATGGACTATCTTGAGTCAAGGGTAAGCTTTAAAGGATGGCATTACCAAAAGAAGAAACATTCTGAAACAATAAACGAAATGTTTGTGGACAAGAATATATCTGCTATAAATAGATCAAAGGGTATAAATGGGGTATGCAATATGCATAGTTAAGCAGGATTCCATTTGCATAATGTAACAGTTTTGTAAAATGTTCTTAGAGCTTCCCTAGATTCACTCGAGCCATTTATGCGCTTTTCACATCAAAGGTAAACCTCTTAACCACTGAACCATCCCTCCAGCACCATGGCCCTGAACCTCTATAACTTTATGTCATTGTTAACCATAGCAGTGAAGAGGAAAGATCATTGGAAAATACCAGTGAACCACAGAAAAGATACCAAGAGAGGAAAGGACTGAAAAATACTAAGCAAAGAAACAAATGGTAATGGTAAATAACCAAAAGGTAATGGAACGTCCTCTATTAATGACCACTTTACCCCTATGAGAACTCATCATCACTCTCCAAAGACAGTGGCAGAATGGACAGAAATCTACAGTCCAACTACAGCATAGACTGAAAGAGAAAGTTGAGATGAATGGCAATTCTACTGAATACCTTGCAGTGCATGACTTCCCTGTGGGACAATTCTGTATTCTGTCAATTATGTTTTAAATAAATGCTGATTGGCCAGTAGCCAGGCAGGAAGCATAGGCAGGACAACCAGGCAGGAAGTAGAGGCAGGGCAATGAGAACAGGAGAATTCTGGGAAGAAGGAAGCTCTTCCCATGGTCCTGTCCAGACCTCGAAGAAGTAGATGTGACCTGCCCTGCTGAAAAAGGTACTGAGCCATGTGGCTAAAATATACTAGAATAATGGGCTAATATAAGTTATAAGAGCTAATATGAAGCCTGAGCTAATATGCCAATCAGTTTAATAATTTATGTAGATCTCTGTGTGATTTTCTTTGGGATTTACAGGCTGTGGGAACTGGGCAGGATAGAAACCCCAGCAAGCAGGCCCTCATGTTACAAAATGGTGCCCAACATGGGGCACAAACCCATGACCCTGAGATTAAGAGTCTCATGCTCTACCGACTGAGCTAGCCCAAGAAAGCAGGCCCTTATATTGCACTTCCCCTCTTCCAAAATGCTAGTAATGCAGATATTAGAGACACTGTTTCAAAGGTAGCAGAAGTGTATCCTAGAGTAAAATGTTAAAATAAAATAAATAAGTTCCTAGGGTTAAGTTTGCTTATTGTTTTTCAAGTAATTCATTTCTCATTTTACTGTACTAAGTAAGTTATAGTCAGTCATGATTTTTCACTAAACTCTTTCACTGAGCCTCAGCACATCGGGCTAATAATCAAAAGGAAGTAATTCCTACTAACAGTAAAAGTGAAACTAAGCTGTGATATGATCTGAGAGTAAAGGGAAGCCAGAAGCCAAAATTCACACAAGGCCAGGTTCACCTGGTATGGCAGTGAATGTCCTTCTGCTTTATTGCTTCTGTTATTTAATTCTTAAAAAAGTAATTTTCTATTAATCTGCCACCCTGTGTCTAAATTATTAGAAAACCATCGTGCATACATGCCTAAGGAACCATTCTGAGATGCACCGCAGGGTGATTTTGTGTGGACACCGTAACAGACTCTTAGGCAATCCTAGATACTGTAGCTTGCATATCATGCTAAATGACAACAGCCCCACACAATACACTGTTGCTTCTAGGGCCCTGATGTACTAGACAAAACAACATTAAACTTGATAATAAAGCAAGCAAATATATTGCAATATAATGATCCAATAAGCACAAGAGGCATAAGCTGCTGCTGGCGCAACATGGCATATTGTTTTACAGCAAATGATGCTCTTTTAAGGAGGTAAAGGACTCAAGTACAAAATCACGACAAAAATATAAACAATATAGTGTGTTAGTCAGCTTTCCATCACCAAAACCGAAAACTTGAGACCATCAATTTCAACAGGAGAAATGGTTGATTTTAGCTTGCAGATTGAAGATTCAGTCCATGGTTGGGTAAGTCTCTGGCCTTGGGGCCTGTGGTGATACAGAATATCCTGTCCAGCACTCAGAATGGAAACCAAATGAACAATAACATGTGTACATAGAAGAAATTAATGTCCTATGTCTTATTTATTTGCTTGTTTGTTTATGTGTTTATTTATTTATTGATGATTTGGGTAATGAAACCCAGAGATATTCACATAGTAGATAGGTAATATATACCAAATCACATCCCCAACCCCTGCATTCTTCTTTGGGATATTTCTACACAGAGACAAGGCCTCATACTAAGGCCTGTCACTAAAGTCTTCTCTAAATCCTGGCAGAGACAAGCTGGTACAAACACTTTAGCAGGATTCATTCAGTTCATATATATACATATATATATAAAATATGTTTTATACAAACACACATATATATAGCATTGATTAAGCACAACACCTTTTGTGACACATGTACACATGTATGTTAAATGTTTTGCTCTTTAAAATACAGTCTCTTAGTTTTTCAGTTTTATCTTTGATACCTAGACTCTTGTGATGTTTTACTGTGGTGGGCACGGGATGCCACTTTGAAACCTGGAATATTCTATTGGGATATTTAATGCATGTCATTAATAAGTAGCAGCTGAACATACTCAGAAGGAGCACAGACTCAATTATTAAAGAGAAATTTTAGAGATAATGATTTTTTTTTTACTTGTACATTAGTAGAAAGGTCAAATGGCTTAAAGGGATACAAAAAATTAAAATTACTAACATATATCGAAATGAAAGTAACATACCAGGCATTCTAGTCTTTGATGTAGGTGGTATTTCCTTGCCTAAGATAATAGCAAACCAGTACTTGGATTAACAGCTTTATACGTAATCTTACTGCTGTATAGAAAGAGGAGTTGTTTGACAACTATTTCAGGATTGACTGGCAAGGGGAGAAGCTTCAGAATGTGCTGGGTGATGAAAATATGCCATTAGTAATAGAGTAAAAGCCTTTCAAACCTAGAAATATTTACTAATGTGTGAAGGCCAAGTCAAAATAATTTGTGTGATGTATTACACTGTAAAAGACACCAATTTGCATATAATTTCATGCTGTGAGACTTTCATGCAACCAAGCTGGTTAATACAGGCTTCTTGGCAGAGGCTGCCATTGATGTGACACCAAAGGGTGGGGAGATCACATTTTCTAAGAGACAATCATCCTTTGATTGGTGGTTTGATAAAATCATTCATTCCATCTTTGGACATTAATTGATAGGTTGCTTTGTTCCTATCAGTGGTATGTTAGGCTATAGAACACTGAGGAGGAAGTCAGAGGCAAATGGCTACACAGCTTAAGTGCTGAGTTACCTGCATGTGTGTTAAATTCCACTTCTGTCTCAATGTCTGTAAGGATAAATCACTGCTACCACAAAGTATGTTGTGGGGCTAAAGGAAAACATCAAGTGAAGAATCAGTTTGGTTTTTCACAGTCAGTGAACTTAGTACCTTTTTTCCCCTTTCCTAACAATGAAGAAAGTACTAGCTTATAAGTTGGGCTCATAATATATCTGAGAGATAATTGATGTTGCTGAATTTAGTCCTCAATGTTTAAGTTACATATTAAGCTTGGAACTATATGCAAAGCTTATTGCATATTTCGAATCCTGTGCAATCAGAGAGACTTTCATATGATGCTCTGTTCAGCACAGACAAGAGAATACCAAGCAGGAGAACATGCATGACCAAGTTTATTTTAGCATGTCAGCTGGTAACCACAGTAGGACTGGGTCATGTGACATAAGTTTTCTCTTGTGCCAGGCCGTTACTTGATTTCTGGAGGAGCATTTTATTTGCCTGCTTTTGGTTCTCCCTCATTTATGTTCGTTCCCCTGGCCCTCTCACTTTCTGAACAATGGAAACATTAAGTGAATTTCTGATAAATAATGCAAAACGTGGATGATTATGGATGTAATGAAAGACATAGATGATCAGACCATTCCACATCTTAAATTCCTGCCAACCAAGAAAGTTTCGGGTCAAGGAGTACTGGTTTCCTGCTGTGGGATGTCCCTAAGGAAGTTGGCTAAAAGAAATGAAGGCTTAATTGGTACTTATATTTCTAATACAGCCACACTGAGTTCACTTCAGGAAGGTTTTGTAGAGAGGTTGTCTATCAAATCTTGACTTGAATATAACTTCCAATTTTTTAACTATGAAACTCACAATCAGATAAGGAGAATATATTGCTACCTTTCGTGCAGTTTTTAATAACATTAAAGAAAACAGATAAGAGGTTTTATAAGGCAAGATCACAGTTCAATGTTTCAATACTGGAAATATGTACCATACCATATGGCATTCAGTGTGACTCATTAAGTCACGGGTAAAAGATAATCATCTTATGTGTGTGTAAATCCTTAATGTATCATGATAGTAAAAGTTTTGCTCCTTCCTTCTTTCCTTCCTCTCCTCCTCCCTCCCTTCTTTCTCTTCCTTCCTTCCTTTCTTTTTTCTTTATTAAAAATAGATTTTATAGGCAGCAGTAGTGGCACACATCTTGAATCCCAGCACTCAGAAGGCAAAGATAGTTGGATCTCTGTGAGTTCAAGGCCTGCCTGGTCTACAAGAGTTAGTTCCAGGACAGGTTTCAAAGGTACAGAGAAATGCTGTTTCAAAAAAACAAAAACAGAAACAAAAACAAAATAGATTTATTTTCTCCCCCTCTTCCATGAGGTTGTCCGAGCTCTGAGGAGAGGGAACTGATGGAGACACCCAGCAATGTCTCTCACTCTACATAATGTCTGGCTGCGGGACTCTGTATTTGTCCTGATCTGCGGGAGGAAGCTTCTCTAATGATGCTGAACAAGGCACTGATATTTGAGTAAAGAAGAATGTCACTAGAAGTGATTTATCATTGTATATTTTTTAAGACAAGTAACAGTTTGTTTTATTCTAGGTCCCTTGGCGACCTCATCTCTGTTGTCAGTGACCCGAGCAGTATTAGATAGGGGTTCCTCCGCATGGAGTGGGCCTAAGTGAAATCAGATATTGATTGATTACTCCCACATGTTTAGTACCACAACTGTCCTAGCATATCTTACAGGAGAGATACCAATGTAGATCAAAGGGTTTGTGACTGGTTGCTGTTTACATTTAACTATTGGTAGTGTGAAGAGTACCTTCATGTACAAAAAATGTTTGAACACAGTTAATGTTTTAGACAATGAATTATTGTACCAAAAAATTAAGTATCAAGACAGTTTTATTGCTATAAGCATATTCTTTTGATCTCAGTTTCTCTTTCATAAGTAATTCTTCTTTTCAGAGTCTTTGATGGTTGATCTTTTCTGTGTTTGAAGTGCTTTTTACTCTAATGCTATAGAGCTCATTTCTGAAGTGAATGTGAGAAATTGATAATTTTTAGAGTATCACTTTTAGAAGAACTAGTAGAAATCTAATGTCTTTAGTCCTGACATATCAGTAGGGACCTTTGGTACTGAGTCTCGTGTTCTCTTCCAGGTTCCCCTGCTCCTCACATGCTAGGTGAGGACTGTTGGAGGAATCAAGAAGCAAAGGGTCTAAATGAGAATGCTGGTGGCCAAGTGGGAGTCTGAGGGTCAAAGAGCATAGCTTGAAGTTTGCGTGAATGTTTTTCACAGTGGAAACACAGACTCATGTCTATGTGAGATGTGTAGGGACACTGGCAGATATTTGAAAAGAAGGCATTCTCAAGTGGGTACCTTTAGTGGCTCACTTCCCACATGACAAAGACTGCTAAAATCTTGAAGTCATTAATGGATTTTGAGACATCCCAGTTAATGAGCATTGGTTAGCTTTACCATCATCATGAATGAAGACATGATAGCAACACCTTAAAAAGAAAAAAATTATTGGCTCCTTGATCTGATCCATCAACGTGGGGAACATCTGGAAAGAAGTGCACATCAGCATTGTTTGGAATAAGAGAAAAGGGAATGCTGGGGGTGGATAGTTTTATCTTTTTCCTCTTCTATTCATTCCAGGCTCTCAGTCTGTGAGATGGTACCACCTTCATTCAAGAATTACCTTTTCCCTTTAATCCTGTCTTAAAGTGCCCTCACGATACACACAGAGATGTGCCTCTTCGTTATCATAGTAGATGCAATAAGACACCTAAAATGAGTGAAAATAACTGTTTCCATTTGGAAATGATCAATAGCCCAGGTACAAGGTTTAATACTTTATCCCTGCTTTGAGCAGGTAAACTAAAAGTCAGAAGGAAAAGCCTGTGCTGTATAAATACCTATGGAATATCTGCACTTTTCATGACTGCTCACTACCTTAAAGGAACTGGTGAGTTTTTTAAACTGAGAATGATCAAGAAACAATGTGACCCCCAACTGTCTAGTCTGTGGTCCTCTTAGTGTTCTTTTCTCTATACATATGTGGATATATTTGGATATACTCTTGCTGTTGTGAAGACAAATGAAAGCAGCACCTAAGCATAGACATCATCAATTAGATTTTGTTAGGAATATTATATAGAGAGCAAAAGCAAAGGCAGAAAACTGGTAGCTATAGAGTGGCCCCAAAACAATTTGTTCGTCTTAGTAACTAAAATTGATGGACAAGAGGTCCCACTGACTCCATATCATGCTCAATAATTCTGGCATCAGATTGTTTTACTCAGGCCATTATATTTTCTCTATGCATTGAAACACTGACTAGTCACAAACAGGATATTCTCCAAGGAGCTGCATTCCAAAAAGTGCATCCTAAAGAGCAGTCCCTGAGATTTGACTGAAATGGTAGAGCTCACACTTTGGAATTTAATGGTGAATGTAGACTACAACTCTAGTGCCTTCTTTACTGAAAGATATGTAGGATATTAAACATTCCAAAAATTAAAGCATGTTATATAATATTTTAAACAAATAATAGTAAAATAAGAATATTCGTATTTAGTTATTAAAATATAAACCTTAAATCAGTTCTTTGAGATTCTATATTAGTTTCCTTGCAGGTATCTTTATGTATCATTACCCTTCAGTGGTATAATCAATGAGGAAGTTAAAGTTGAAAGAATTATTATCATAGAGTCAGGAACACTTAAAATAACTTTAGGAAGGATGTGGAGCAAGAATTTCTTCTGGATGTTAGGTCATTGCAGTGCTCAAAGGCATCATCTCCTTTTTTTAAAATAAAATTAAACTTCAATAAAATCAGTTTTTTTCTTCCTTTTTTCAGCTAATAAATAACAGTAGCTGCAAGGAATCACCAGAGATCTAAAGCTAAATAAAAAGAGAACATTTTCCAGGCTATCTATGAGTTGCAGTACTGTTTGTGGATGTGAGCCCAGGGCCTGCCATATCTCCAGAAACGTGAGAGAGACAAGGTGGTAGCCTGCAAACATCTGTGAGGCTGAGTGCACAGGCAGGATGAAGAGGTGACAAGATCTATATGCAACGCAAATCACAGGAAGTAGTAATTTGGACAGCACTCTCACTTCTGCCTTTTTCTCAGAAAGCAGTGAGGGACTACAGATGGTAAAGGGAAAGAGTCAATGCCATCTTGACCTTACTCAGGGTGCTTGGACCATGGGCTAAGGTTGATCTAAGCATTAGTCAATAAATCTTCATTCCTAAATCTTTCCCAAGTTCAATAACAACAAGATGCAAAAGAAAGAAGTCATTTGTTGGTTCAGTGTGAGGTAACTCAGTCTTAGCAGGTATGAATACTTCAAATTACAGCTCAGCGCTAGGGAGGCAGCTACGGAATGAACAACCTGATAGACATTGTGTGACACAAGCAGAGTCTTGAATTGTTTTGAAATAAAATGAAATAAAAGTACCATGAATCTTTTGCTTCTAAAATTCTGGAAGATATATAATTATCTAGGATAGAAAATTGAATACAAATATACAAGAAAGTAATAAACACACCCCAAATCCACAGAAAGCACAATTATTATAAAACTACATTGAGATAATCAGTTATTGATCGGGATATAACAAACACTATAAAACTGCCGTTTGAACTGGGCAGTGAGTGGTGGCATATGCCTTTAATCTCCATCTGGGATACAGAGGCAGGCCGATCTCTATGAGTTTGAGGCCAGCCTGGTCTATAAGAGCTAGTTCCAGGACAGGCACCAAAACAACAGAAAAACCCTTTCTCCAAAAACCAAAAAACAAAAAATACCCCTGCCATTTGAACTATGATAAAATTAAAGAGAAGCAACCAAGGACTTCAGAAATGAAAACTCTAAAGTATGATAAAGTCTTCTCAGCTTTAATGGTATAGTCTCTAATAACACAATGTACTGGGTTTACTTATGGACAAACTGGATAAAAGGGCATAATTGATGAACTTAAAAGCAAGATAGAAATTACCAAAACATTTTAAATTCTTTTTTATTTATTATTATTTATTTATACTTTAAAAAATACCAATCCAAATTACCACTTCCTCCCGTCCTCCCACTTCCCTCCCATTCCTTCCACACACCCTCCCTCCCCACCCCTCTCCAATCTTAGAAGAAGGCAATGCACCCTGCCCTGTGGGAAGTCCAAGGCCCTCCCCACTACATCCAGGTTGAGCAAGGTATACATCCAAAGAGAATAGGATCCCAAAAAGCCAGTACATACAGTAGAGACAAATCCCAGTGCCATTATCATTGGCCCCTCTGTCTGCCCCAACTGTCAACCACATTCCGAGGGACTAGTTTGATCCCATGCTCGTTCATTCTAAGGAGAGGGAAATAAATATAAAAAACGGAACATCCTGCCAGTGATTGATGGGTTAATGACAAGCAGCCTT
Organism: Ondatra zibethicus; assembly: GCA_004026605.1. Classification (NCBI taxonomy): domain Eukaryota; kingdom Metazoa; phylum Chordata; class Mammalia; order Rodentia; family Cricetidae; genus Ondatra; species Ondatra zibethicus. The sequence goes on from PVIU01015950.1 coordinate 41,485, forward strand.
ATAGATATTTAAAGGGAAAGCTTCACAAGAGGCCATATGCCACCACTGGGTGGATTGAAGGAGTTTTCAGATACTAGTCTACCCTTCAGGTCTTGATTTGCTTCCCAGTTTCTGTGATGTGAGCAGGTTCCTCCCCAGTGCTCTGCTGCTATGATGTGTTGTATCCCCCAACACAATGAGGACTAATGGCTCTGGACTAGATGTTCCAAGAGTATGAGCCCAAATACACCTTTCTCACATATTTTGCTGTAAGGTGACAAGCACACAAAAAGCTTCCAAAGGTGAAGTCATCGTCTTTCCCTCTTTTATCTTGTTAGTACCTATTGAAATTAGCTAAGTCTATATTTCACTGTGGATATTATATCTGGCAATGTGTTCTTTACTATGTTTTCCTTAATGCCAGTGTGATGTCATTTTGATTATGGTGATTTTGTACTCTAATTTAACGTCAGATAGGATAATGATTGTAATGCTGTTTTCCTTTCTTATGATTACTTTGGCTTCTAGAACCTCTTGTGGTTCCATTGTAATTTCAGAATCATGGTGTTCATTTTTGTGAAAATGTGGTTTGGATTTTGATAGGAATTACTTTAACTGCCTAATGTTTTGGGTGGTATGGACATCTTAGATATATTAATAACATATTTTCCCATTTATTTCACCTTTTGAATGTCATTCATCAGTGCTTTATACTTTTCAAGGAATACGCCTTCCATATCCTTAGGCAAATTTATTCTTAAATTCATAATTCTTTGATGCCATTGTAATTGAGATTATTATTCATTTGTTATTGCTTAATGTTGATTTTTGGATACTCCAATTCTCTAGTTGTCTGAAAAGTACACAAAATATTTATAAATAGCCACTGAAGGAAAGAAGCTAGAATGATTGTAGAAAGTATATCAAATTAAATGATAAATTAATACAAAAGGAAAATCCTGGGAAGAAGTTTGCATAGGGATTTCTTTGGATGAAGTGGACAGCATTGCATATTTATAGAAATATGCAATGTCTTTTTTAGGAAAATAACATATTTATGGTTTTTGGACTAATTTTTCCAAACTCTAAAATCTCTAAAGAAAACTGCATACAAATTAAAGGATATGGAGGGAGGATGCACCTCTTTCTCGTCATTTTCCTGTCTCTCCTTATGTTACTCTGGAGAGCAGTAGAGGACCTGGTGATTTCCAATGTTTAAGTAAACCCAAGTGTAAGTTTATTAGGTATTCTAATTCTTTTATTGGTCCTAGACAGCTACAGCTTTCCCAGGAATATATTAGATGTGAAATATTTTTGACATGGATTTTAAAACAGAGAAAATAATCTTTCAAATTTTCTCAAAAACCTCATGGATACAGGTTATGTACAGACGGAGTGTGCTTAGCAGCATGGTATTTCCCAGGCAAGTATGCAGTGTAGCTTTGGACTGAGCCTCATAATAAAAGAATAATTTATCAGCTACTCCTTTTTAGTCTTGTTTGTTTGTTTTATTTTAGAATTGCACTGATGATGGAAAGAGTGCTTGAACCATTTATGTCCCCACTCAGATCTTCAACTGGCCAATTGTCATCACGGATATTTCAGGAGTAGTGAGACATTTGTTAGATATAAGAGAAGGAAGCTGGTGTCTGAGCTGGGGGAGAGGAAGAAGAGAGTTGGGAGAAGGGCTTTCCAATGCTCTCCTGAGGTGCTTTATTCAGTCCTCTGGTGTTCTCCATAATATTATAGGCAACAGAGTTAAGATTTCTGCCAAGGACAGGATTTTGAATATTTGGTATTTTCCTAGGGAGACTTATTCCAAAGAATATTAAATGTATTTGCTCATGTTTTGGTAGGGCATGTTTGGGGGAGAAAAATGATTGTCTGAGCATTCAAAATTCAGCCTCTTTAAATATCAGTTAAGAACTCAAAGATTATGTGTCTGAGGTACACTGTGAAGAGGAAAACCTCTAAGTGTGGGAGCCATAGAATCTGTACACTATGCAGATATGCATTTCCATCAGATAATGAGACTAAGTGGGACAGCACAGTCACTTGCCAGGACTAAGTCTCAGGCATAGGGGCAATGTCAACTTGAAAATCAATCTAGAGACAAGGTAGCAGAAAATGAAAGGCCACGCATTACTACTTTCCAATCCATTTCAGAGTGCCATGTTGTATTGAATGATAAATGTAAACTTCCATTGCGTTATAAAATATTAACATAGTTATAGCAATTGATTTTTCATGAGACATCCTGTATTAGAATATGCAACTTAAATAAGAATATCAAGATGTTTTAGAGGAATTTAAGATGTGTATGTGCTCACACAGGCAGCAGGAGGTGTAAATAGAATTATATTTTTCTGATAATAAAATGAAAACGTTCATTTCTTGTGCATCTGAGCTGTGATCACAAACTTCTCATGTTTCTTCCCACAGGGGAAAAAAGAAGAATATACTGCAGAAATTAGATTGCATTTCTGCTGGGGGTCTCATCATGCTCTTTTAAAGTATGACATTTTTAGTTTCTTTTTCTTAGTTGCACCTGTTTTCTCTATCTTATTCCTATAATTTTCCAGCTTTGTAATGAGCTTTTTGTTTGGGTAACAATAGTTATGTGGTAAAGATTTTACTCTGCTTGATTAGATATTGTGAATATACATGATATTTTTTTAAATATGAGTTTGAACCAGGTTTTAAAGGCTATGTCAAGGGTCCATAGTCCAGTGTCTGTGTGATGTGGGTGACCACGGATCATTGTGTGCTGGGTAAGAGAAGTACATCCCCTTTCTCCCTCAGTAGATGGTTCTGTCCATCTTGTAGTAGGTCTTCATGTTGTCTGTTTTGGCCAGTAATGATTTAGAAATGTGAAAGATGATGACAGGCATTTACAGAGCAAATTTCTAAATAGGTTTTCAAGATCTGGGTGTGGTAAATGTATAAATGTTTTCTGCTAGCAATCAGAATTTCTTATCTGACATAAACAAAAAGAATCAAGTTACTACTCATAGAATCACAGATATTAAGTGCAGAATAATAGATTAGAAGACAAATAGATCTTATAAGAAAAAAGAAACAGAAAAACTATCTATAGATGTATGGGGAAAATTGAAGGGGAGGATCATGCAGGAAGTTGGAAGGATATAAGTAAGGAAATAAGTGGAGGGAGAATAAAAATTAAGGACCATTTGAGAAGCAATATAGAACACTAATACAATAGAAGTTTCCTAAAATATATTCATATATGAAATTGATCTAAATAAAAACCTCTAAATAATAGAAGAGACAGCTCCCACTGAACATCTCATCACCATATGAAGTTTCCAGTACTGAGACTGAGCTTTGCATAATTATATTGGATGCCATGGGAACCTCCAAACAACTCAGAATGCTCTCAAGTTGCTGGCCAAACTGACAGCAAGGCTCTATTGCTGAAGACAATACCTATATAATTCACTGAACATGGTAAGTTGAGCTGGTGCCTACAGAGAGCCTTCAGTCCTACATTCTAGTGTCTTTAATATAGGAAGGATATCTGAATACAAACAAAAGGGAAATATAAACACAAACCCAGTCACAAACCCTTGGATTGCCAGTGGTATTCTGCCTGCAAGATAGGCTAGGGCAATGGTGGCACAAAGCTTGTAACTAAGCAATATTTGATTTGAATTAATGCCTATTCTGTGAGATGGACCCCATATTAGATACTTGTTGGGTGACCAAAAAAAAAAAAGACTACAAACACAAAGGACCTAGGATAAAACAAGATATTACTAGTCTAAAAATGATATATAATGATATTTTGCTATACTTACAGAGCATTGCTTTGATCAGCCTTCATCAGAGAAGATTCCTCCTGCAGTAAATGGGAACAAATATAGAGACCTACAGCCATACATTATGCACAGAATGAAGACCTTGGGACATTCAGCCTTAAATGGAATATTTCCATCAGATCTCTCCCTCGGGGCTCAGGGAACCTGGTGGAAGAGGAGAAAGAAAGTGTAAGAACCAGAGGGGAGAGAAGATACAATGAAAATAAGCCCTCTATATCATCAGGAGCAAAGCACATATGAAGTCACAGACACTAAAGCAGCAGGCAGAAGGCTTCCATGGGCCTGCAGCAGATACTCTGCATTTATATTATGTCTTCTAGACTAGTGTTTTCCTGGGATTCCTGGTTGTGAAAACAAGTGGAGCTCTAGTTCTTGTGCCTTTCCTTTGGCTCTCTTCCTTCTGCTTGCTTAAGTGCTTCAACTCTGATGTGATAATTTTCTGTTTTATATTGTTATATTTTATTTTTATCTTTATATTTTATTATTATTTTTAGAAGCCTGTTGTTTTCTAATGAGAGATAGAAAAGGAGTGGATCTTGATGAGAGGGCAAAAGGAAAGAAACAGGGAGGAGTACAGGGGATGGATACCATAATCAAGATATATTATGTGAGAAAATCTGTTTTCAATAAGAGAAAGAAATGTAAACTTTTATTGATTTATAGTATCGCTTACAGTTCAGTGTTTTTATGGGATTCATGAGTGTGAGATCTAGAAGTAGTGAGTCTCTAACTCTTGTGCCTCCTCTTGGACTTTTTCCCTTTTTTGGTTTGTCATGTTCATCTTTGATGTAATATTTTTGTTTTATCTTATATGTTACTTTGTCATCTTTTAGAAGCTTGTTTGCTTTTTAATAAGAGACATAAAGGGAGAGAGTGCGGTTAGAAAACCATTTGTCAGGGGGGGAGGAAGAACTGGGAGAAATGGAAGGTAAATGATAATCAAGATATAATATGTGAAAACACTTAGCTCGCAAGCCCAGAGAAGCTGAATACCTAGGTGAACCCAAGGAAAGCATACACAGAACCTCCTCGAAATTGGAAGCAAACAGGATCATCAAGCAAAAGTTGGAAGCCAGGGGCGGGGATAGAGGTGGGAGAAATTTCATCCGATGAATGGAGATAGAGACAGAGACCCACATTCACATCAGAGCAATGGATTGAGCCCCCAAGGTGCAGGTGAAGAGCAGAAGGTGGGAGAAGATGAGTTAGGAAGTTAGGACCGTGAGGGGC
>PVIU01015951.1:0-46510 GCA_004026605.1 Ondatra zibethicus
CTCAGACATAGACCAGTAGAACAGAACAGGGAGCCTAAAAATAAACCCATACATGATGAAGTACTTTTGAAGAAGGCTAGCAAAAGCACACACTGAGAAAGACAGTTTCCTGAGTGCTGTGGGAAACTGGATATATAAAGGTAAGCGTGAAGTTGGTCCTAGCTTACTTATATTAACTCAGATGAATTAAAAGCTTAAATATTTACTCAGAGCCAGGTGGTGGTGCACGCCTTTAATCCCAGCACTCGGGAGGCAGAGGCAGGTGGATCTCTGTGAGTTTGAGACCAGCCTGGTCTACAAGAGGTAGTTCCAGGACAGGTCCAAAGCCACAGAGAAACCCTGTCTCAAAAAACCAAAAAAATAAAAGAAAATAAAAAAAATTACTCAGAAGCTCTAAAACTCATTAAAAAAAAGATAATATGCAATAAGCTCCTTTACACTGATTTTGGCCATGTTTTCTTTTAATATGAACCCAACAAAAACACCCACCCCAAAACAAAACAATAACAGAAAACCCTAGCACCTCTCTCAACCCCCACCAAAATAGCCCCAAAACATAAAACCCAGACAGGGGAAAAAACAAAAAAGAAATCAAAAGGCATCACGCAGAATGTGAGACCATTATCTGCAAGTCATACACCTGAATTAAACTCCAAAACATGTAAAGAACCCCCACAGCGGAACAGAAAACAACAAAACAACCAGCAAAGAACCAGTCCAAACCGGCCCATCAGCAGAAGGGCCAACTGGTGAAAGAGGAAAAAAAATCAGGCTTTTGTTTAAACCGCTGTGCGTTTAATTTCTCACCGGGGGTGGAGGTAGGGGGTAGAAGGGGGACGGGACGGGGTGGGTGGGAGTTGGGAGTGGGGGTGGGGAAGAAGTCAGCCATTTTGGAAGTATGCCACCTTCATTACCTAGTCATGGCTCCTCTCCCTACCTGTCTGCCTATCGGGAAATCCTTCTAATTCCTAGTTCTCAGTATGGTGATATATGGATCGGCACAACACTATGAAGCCACCTTTCTCATTGCTGAGACTAGCAGAATCCTGGAGGAGCAGAAGGATGGAAAGGGTGAAATTTAGTAGGGCATGGTGGCACTCGCCTTTAATCCCAGCACTCGGGAGGCTGAGGCAGATGGATCTCTATGATTTGAGGCCAGCCTGGTCTACAAAGTAAGTTCCAGGGCAGCAAACTCTACGTAGTGAGACTCTGTCTCAAAAAAGTTAATGAAGAAATGTGTATAAATACCTAGCTTTTCCAGAGTTTGGTTTTGTTTTGCCTGCAGTCACTTCTGCTGTTGTGACACAAGGTGGCGCTCTAAGTCCAGGTTTCTGTGTACGCTCAGCAGTTCTCAAGATGTCACCTTTTTTCTTTTTTTCTTTTTGCTTCTCCCTCCCTCTCTCTCTCTCTTCCTCCCACTCCCTCCCCCTCTCTCTTTCTTTTTTTAAAGACAGGGTCTTACTATGCAGCCCGGGCTGTCCTGATAATTCACTGTGTAGATCAGGCTGGCCTCGAACTCACAGGGGTCTCAAACTTGCAAAGACCCACCTACTGCTGTCTCCTGAGTGCTGGGATTAAAAGAATGTATGAAGCCTGGTCAAATTTGCTACTCTTGCAGAGGATCCAGGTTTGGTTCCCAGCACCCGAGTGGCAGCTCACAGTTGTCTGTAATTCTAGTTTCGGGGCATGCAATGCCCTCTTCTAGCCTTCATGAACAACAGGTACAGAAGTGGTACATACATAAAGGCACAACACCCATACACATAAAAATAGATAAATAAATAAGAAATTAAATAATGAATAATCTCCCACATAGACATCATTTGACCTATATGGATTCACTGCTGAATTCTATAAAATCGTTAAGGAAGAAATTAGTATTTCTCTGCAATATCATCCAGAAAACAGGGGCAGAGCAAATACTTCCTAACTTGTCCATAGGGCCATTATTTCCATAGTACTCAAACCAAATAAAGATGCTACACAAATATACCTGTAGGTTAGCTGATATTTCTTTGTAAACAATGTCACAATGATCCCAAATTAAACATTACAAATACAGTAAGGTATTTATCACAGCCAAGTGGGATTTGAAAATCAATCAATCATATTAGCAAATGTAAAGAAGAAATATCACGTGATTGTACCAATACATTCAGGAAAGGTTTCAAACAAAATGAAACAACACTGAGCAGACTCAGAATAGGAAGGAACTTCTTCAACTTGAAGAATAATATCTACAAAAAGTACAGCTAAGTTTATAGCTAAGATCACATATGGAACAGCTGAGGTACATAGCCAATATTCCTATTAAAAGTCACAGTGAGCCAGGTGGTGGTGGTGCACACCTTTAATCCCAGCACTTGGAAGGCAGAAACAGGCAGATCTCTGTGAGTTCGAGGCCAGTCTGGTCTACAGAGCTGGTTCTAGGATAGTCAGGGCCACACAGAGAAATTGTGTCTCATAAAACCAAAAACCAAAACAACAACAACAACAACAACAACAACAAAATCACAGTTTACCATAGAGCAGGTGGCTTTTGAAAAGAACTCTGACTAGAGTTATGTTAGTGTTATGGCAGAGTTATGGCAGTGGGGACGCCCAAGATCATATTGTCTGAAGACTCAGTGTTACATGAGGCACCAATTCTTGGCTCAGGCATAGTCATCTTGCCGTGTCATTCTTTTTGGCAGAGGGGTGAGACAGTTATCTAGAGCTTCTTTTTTTAAATATTTATTTATTTATTATGTATACAATATTCTGTCTGTGTGTATGTCTGCAGGCCAGAAGAGGGCACAGACCTCATTACAGATGGTTGTGAGCCACCATGTGGTTGCCAGGAATTGAACTCAGGACCTTTGGAAGAGCAGGCAATGCTCTTAACCACTGAGCCATCTCTCCAGCCCTAGAGTTTCTTTAATAAGGGCATTCATTCTGTTCATAAGGGCCCTGTCTTATGATGTAATCACTTTTCCAAAGTCCCACTCCCCAATACCATCACATGATGATTAGCTTTCAACACAGGAATTTTGGGAGATGTAAACATTTAGGCTGTACCATTCTGCCCTCCCCTGTCCCCAATTTCATATCCTCTCCTTTTTTTTTTGTTTTTTGTTTTTCGAGACAGGGTTTCTCTGTAGCTTTGGAGCCTGTCCTGGAACTAGCTCTTATAGACCAGTGCTCTTAACTGCTGAGCCATCCCTCCAGTCCTATAAAAGTACATTAATCCAGCAATGTGCTATTGATAAAAGTATCAATGGGATTGATGAGAGGAGTAAAAATAAATGCACATAAATCTATAGCCATCTGATTTTTGACAAATGATGAAAGGCCTTCTATTGGAGAAAGGATAGTATAGTCTTTTTACATGTAGTTCTTGAACAAGTAGACATTCACAATTAAAAATGAATCTACTCAAAGATCATGGACATAAATGTAAACTACAAAACCATAAAATGCCTATACTATAACCTAAAACAAAATCGAGGTGACTTTAGGTTTGGCAATGGATTCTTAGATATGCAACCAAAAGGAAGAAGATATAACTAAAATAAAAAATTGGTTATGTTGAAATCAATAAAATTTAAAAATTCTGGTACAGATAGTTAATTGTTATGAGAATGAGAAGATAAGCAGTGGACTTGGAAAAAAATATTTGCAAACTACTTATCTTGAAGACTACTGGCATGTACAGTATTTGGATTGCTTTAAAAAGTTGAACAGTATTCAAAGGAAAACAAAACTGGGCAAGCCCCTGGCTTATTAGATAATGGTGTCCCTTTGAAAATGGATGGGTGAGCATAGTCTGGAAGGTATGCAGTCTTTCTTCTTCTTCTGGAAGTATCCCATACCTGGGCTATTAAAAATGGGGATGGTTGTGCACCATGGCACATGCTTCTAATCCTAGCATTTGGGAAGCAGAGACAGTTGAACTCTCTCTGAGTTAGAGACCAGCCTAGTCTACAAAGTAAGACAATGTCTCAAAAACAAAAACAAAAATAAACCCAAACTATAACAGTCCCCCAACAAATAAAAAAAAACAACAAAACCAAATTCCCAAACAAAGAGATATTGTAAATAGAATCCTTTCAAAGAAGATACACAAATGGCAGGTAAGCACACAAAAAAGTCTGCTCAACATCATATGACTCCGTAGAGATGGAAATCAAAATTGTGAAGCGCTGATTGTGTTGCATTAATTTGAATTTGTTGAGAAAAAACAGAGAACTCTTAAGAGGCCAAATGAATTTGAAGTAAGATAAATTCAAAGCGAGCCATACCAAGACAGCATGTAATGCAACTATTAAACTTGAAAGCAGCTGGAGAAGAGAAACTTGTATCAAGGGAGCCTCAAGGAGATGAAGAACTCATTTCACATCAGAGGCCAGGAAGCTCGGAGGCAGTGGGGTGACACATTTAAGTGTTGAAAGAAAAATTATCAACCAAAAATTCTGTGTCTAAAAAAAGTTATCCTTTCACTAGCAAGAGAAAATTTTTTAAAAAATCCAGAAAAATAAGGGGTGAGAAAATTCATTGTCATATGAGCTGCCTGTAAGAGATTCTAAAGAGAGTCCTTTAAGTGGAAATGAAAGGGCACCACCAATAAAATACCAAGTATATAATACATATAAAAAACCCAGTTCTATTGCAATATGGTTGGTATCATCTCTTTTGATTTAGAAGGTGAATCATAAAATGAAAATTATATATCTGTATTAAGATGTAGCCTGGGATAATAACAACATAAAGGCAGAGGTGAGGACATACACAGGAGCAGAGTCTGTGTGTTTGTTAGAAGGTTGGGATTACAGCCGGGCATGGTGGTGGACTCCTTTAATCCCAGCACTTGGGGGGCAGAGGCAGGCAGCTCTCTGCTGAGTTTGAGGCCAGCCTGCACTACAGAGCGAGTTCCAGGATGGCCAAGGCTACACAGAGAAACCCTGTTTTGAAAAACCAAGAAAGTTGGAATTGGAACCAATAAAAAAAAATACACAAAAAGAATTGAGAAAATACATGGTTGTTAAATGTGAAATGACCCTGCAGGCTCATGCATTTGAACCTTTGATCTCCAGCTAGCAGTGCTGTGTTCAGAAGTTGTGGAACCTTTGGGGAAAGAGACATGGCTTGTAGAGGTGGGTCACTGGAGTAGGTCTGTGAAGGTTCTAGGCTGGCTGTGCTTCTGCTTTGTGATCAACCATGATGTGAATGAGCTGCAAATTCTTGAGCCATGGACAGAGCTGCAACACCATGTCATCCCTGACTTGATGGGCTATTCTCCTCGAGATCATGAGCCAAAATAAATCCTTCCTTCCTTAAGCTGCCTTTTATCATAGAACATGAAAGATAAACCCAACAATACTTCACTACAAAAATCATTTATATATAAGTCAAGGAGCTGTATTAGTTACTTCTCTACCACTGCAATAAAACACCATGACCAAGGCAAATTAAAGAAGACTTTATTTGGAATTACAGTTCTGGAAGGCTAGACTCTGGTGGCAAAGGGAAGGCATGGTGGCAGGAGCAGGAAGCTGAGGGCTGACATCTTGAATCATAAGCACAGAGAAGAGAACTGGGAATGAAACTTCAAAGCCCACCCCCAATAGTATACTTCCTTCAACAAGGCCATACCTCCTAAATTTATCCAAACAGTGCTACCAACTGGGATCAAAGTATTCAAACATTTGATCTTATGGACGGTATTATCATTCAAACCACCACTGGAGGTAACAGAAGAACTGAGGGACAATAAAAGTATGACAGGTAAAAATCAAATAGCAAAATAAAAAAAAGATATCTGTTTTATGAGCTGAATTCTGTTCTCTGATTGGTTTGCCTTTTTGTTGTTGTTTGAAACACGGTATCAGGTTAGCATCAAACTTGCTAGGTATCTGAGGCTGGCCTTGAACTCCTGATCCTCCTGCCTCTACCTCCTGAGTGCTGAGATTATGGACTTGAGGCACCATACCTGGTTATGATTGGAATTCTTATAGGACGAGGATATTAAGAATCAGACCTGCAAACCGGGCAGTGGTGGTGGTGCACACCTTTAATCTCAGCATTCAGGAGGCGGAGGCAGGCAGATTTCTTGTGAGTTTGAGGCCAGCCTGGTCTACATTGTGAGTTCCAGGATGGCCAAGCCAACCCTGTCTTGAAAACAACCAACCAACCAACAACAAAGAATCAGACATGCACAGAGAGACAGGGACAAGACTATAATTAACTGCCCCAAAGACTCAGGAAAACAATCCTCTTAGAGACACTTTTTTTTTTTGATTGAAGGATAGGGTCTCATCCACTATATAGCCCTGGATGGCCATGAAATTCTATGCAGGCCTTGAATTCACAGAAAAATGCCTGCTTCAGCCTCCCAAATGCTGAGATTAAAGTTGTGCTCCATCATGCACAGATGTTGAAGACATCTTCATCTTGGGCTCCTAACATCCAGAACAGCGAGGAAATACATTTCAGTTGTTTAAGTCACCTAGCCTGTGGTACTTTGTTATCAAAGGATCAACAAATTAATCATAATCAAGGTATATTATGTGAGAAAAGAACACATTATCTCTTTTCTTTTCCTTCCTTCCTTCCTTCCTTCCTTCCTTCCTTCCTTCCTTCCTTCCTTCCTTATTTCCTTCCTTCCTTTCAAGACAGGATTTCTCTGTGTAGCCCTAGCTGTCCTGGAACTCGTTCTGTAGACCATGCTGGCATCGAACTCACAGAGATCCACCTGCCTCCCGATTGCTGGGATTAAAGGCGCGCATCACCACCATCCGGCAACATTATATATTTTCAATAATAGGAAAAAACCTTAGAAATTTATATCTCATAGTTCTGGAGGTTTGAAATCTGTGATCAAGAAGCCAGCATGGTTGTGCTCTGGTGAGGGCTTCTTGCCAGAGTGTGGAGAGCTTGCTATATGTCTCTTCACATCACAAGGAAAGACGGAGATGGTGAGGGAGAAGCAAAGTGAGTGGAGGATGGGAAGAGAGAACTCTTTGGTCTTTTCATATAAGGGCAATAATCTCATAAAGACTCTCCCCTTCAGGGTTAGGACTTTGACATACTGAATTTGGTGAAGACATAAACGTTCAGTCAGTAATAATATAAGCTGATAAATCACAGGAAAAATCTATCTAGAAGACCTAACTATTATGAATATACGTGCAATGAACAACAAACTAAAACATATGTTTAAAAATTCACTACATTAAGGTGAGAATTAGGTAATTCCACAATAATAGAGACTTTGATATCCTACTTTCAATAATGGACAAAACACAACTATGCAGCTCAACAAAGAGATTTCCAAAGGAAGAAATCAAACACCATATCCTGAAACAATGAATAGCCCAAATAACCCACAAGCAACCTAGAAAATAGTGAAAACAAACTACTTCAGGCTAAACTTAGAGGCTGTAACTAAAGCAATGCTTAGAAGGAAAAGGAACTATACACAGCTGTGGGAAGAGAGAAGGCTGGCCTCAAACCAATAACCTAGTTCACACCTTAAGGCATTAGCAAAGGAAGCAAATTAAATCCAAAGGCAGCAGAAGAAAGACAAAAAGAGAGGGTAGGAACAGAACAGTACACCAAAAGGTCTCCTTTTGAAAATACTGACAAATATATTAAACATCTAGCTGCAAGAGAAGACTCAATGGACTAAGCCAGAAACTTTGCAATTGACCTTTCAGGAATGCAGAGCAGCAGCAAGTGCTAAGAGGATCGAGCACTAGAGAGCCTAGACAAAGGGAAGGAATTCCTAGAATTGACTCAAACAGAAATACAGAATCCGGGGAGGGACTGGGAGGAGAGGAGAGAGGAAACTCTGGTTGAGATGCAAAAAAAAAAAAAAAAAAAAAAAAAAATTAAAAAAAGAATAAGCCTCAGTAAATCTGACTAAGCCAAGTCAATAGAGTACATGCAAATCAAACCTTTGCCAACATAGTAAATCCCAGGCTTTCCTAGTACATTCTCCAAAGAATATTAAAGAATTAATATTAATCCTTTAAAAACTGTTCTGAAAGATAAAGAGGAGGGACGCTTCTTTACTTGCAGAGGTGATGGTGAGTGGAGAATGGTGGCTTCTGGGCGTGGTTTCCTGCGGGATGATGAAGGAGGGCTGGAATTGCACAATGGGGATGGCTGTGTGACAGTGTTAATGGTTTTAATGCCACTGAATTATACACTTAAAAGTGGCTTCACAGGCAATTTTTGTATGTGTTTCTACCCAATAAAAGCCATTATTCTCTCTTGGTTTCAAAGCTAGCCATGAAGTAATATATAGGAATATAAAGGAAATATAAATTTATAAAGTAAAAATATAAATGTATAATATAAAAATACAATATAAAATTTATACTATAAATATTTTATAGCCAGGCGGTGGTGGCACACGCCTTTAATCCCAGCACTCGGGAGGCAGAGGCAGGCGGATCTCTGTGCATTCGAGGCCAGCCTGGTCTACAAGAGCTAGCTCCAGGACAGGCTCCAAAGCTACAGAGAAACCCTGTCTCGAAAAAAACCAAAAAAATTTTATATTTATGAAAATATAAATATAAAAAATGTAAAGTAATATAAAGAAGACATAAGAGCCAAAGTAGGTTACACTTGCTTGGGATTGGGAAAGGGGCTGAGGAGAAATCTGAAGTCAGTACAAATGGTCCCAAGATTTCCTTTTAAAAGTGAAGGAAATGTTCTAAAGTTAGAGTGTGTAGCAATGGTTACACAAGCACTATTTGTAAATATACTAAAACTAAAGGATTCATATTTTTAAAAAAGATTTATGTATTTATTTATTATGTATACAGTGTTCTGTCTGCGTGTATGCCTGCACAACAGAAGATGGCACCAGGTCCCATTACAGATGGTTGTGAGCCCCCATGTAGTTGCTGGGAATTGAACTCGGGACCTCTGGAAGAGCAGCCAGTGTGCTCTTAACCACTGAGCCATCTCTCTAAGCCATATGGTTCATCATCTTCTTCCTTTTTTGGGGGGGGATTCGAGACCGGGTTTCTCTGTGTAGCTTTGGAGCCTGTCTTGGAACTCGCTCTGTAGACCAGGCTGGCCTCGGACTCACAGAGATCTGCCTGCTGCTGGCTCTGTTCAAGGTCAGCCTGGTCTACAGAGTGAGTTCTGGGACAGCCAGGGCTACACAGAGAAACCCTGTCTCAAAAAAGCAAAACAAAACAAAAAGGAAAAAAACCCACACAATTATTATATATATATATATATATATATATATATATATATATATATATATATATATTTTTTTTGGTTTTTCGAGACAGGGTTTCTCTGTAGCTTTGGAGCCTGTCCTGGAACTAGCTCTGTAGACCAGGCTGGTCTCGGACTCACAGAGATCCGCCTGCCTCTGCCTCCTCAGTGCTGGGATTAAAGGCGTGTGCCACCACCGCCCAGCACAATTATTTTCTTATGTATGGCTATAGGCAAATGATTCAAGTTCAGCAGAAGATAAAGGTAGTGGCTTGAGCTATGGCTATAACTTAGTTGGTATAATGCTTGTCCAGCGTGGACTTAAACCCCTTGGTTCCACTTCCAGCACTATATAAACTAGGCCTAGTTTATATAGTAGTATATTATAGTAGCCTATAATCTTAGCATTCAGGAGGTGGACACAGGATTAGAAGTTCAAGGCCATCCTCACCTACAGAGTCAGTTCAAGGCCAGCCTAGGATTGGCTCTGTGCTCCCAACAAACAAACAAAAAACACCCCCAAAAGGTTCAAAGGCAGGGTACATCTAAGTTATAGCACTGTACAGAATAGCTTCATGTCTTCTTTGCATAAGAGCACACATGTACTCTGTGAAAGACACAAGTAAAATGCTAATACAACTTGCAGATAGAACTATTTGTCTTTTGCAACAAAGCCTGATTCCTTTTCTATATGACATGATGTATGAGTAGGGCTTTTGTTTTATTCTCTCTTTTTTTAAATACTTAAAAAAAAACCTTACAAACATGGAATCAAGTATGATGGTAATTACAAGTTCTACCTCATAAAACACCATCATATTTGTTTTATGAGAATAGGCCCTCCCTTTGAAATAGCCCTCTCAATTTATCAAGGCTCAGAGTAAAAGAGGGGAAAGGTTTAAAGTAATTTCACATGTAAGGGTGGTGATATGACCAAGTCTCAAAGCTGAATACGAAACCATAGCTGCTTCCATAGTTTGTGTAAGAAAGGGTAAGTCAAAACTGACTGGACCTACACACCTACATGTAAGGGGGGATAAGTTGAAATTGATTGGACCCACACCATACCTATGTGTAAGAGGGGGCAAGTCGAAACTCATTGGACCTACATACCTTTGTGGCTATAGTTAACTCTCACTAATGTCCAGTCTTCTCAGATCTCCAGCTTTTAGAAGAAGCTGGCTGAATAGCACAAATTTTCTTTTAAAAATTAATGAATGAGGTGCCAAGCGTAGAATCCAGGACTTCACAAACTCTAGGCAACAGCTGTCTCACTGATCCATATCTCTGATGTCAGTATTCTAAATTTTTTTTTTTTTGAGACAGGGTTTCTTTGTATAACAGCCCTGGCTGTCTTGGAACTCACTCTGCAGACCAGACTGACCTCAAACTCAGAGATCTACCTGCCTCTGCCTCCTGAGGTGTGTGCCACCACCGCCTGGCCTAGTATTCTAATTTTTAAATGCTAATAATTTTTCTAAATGTTCAAGAATACAGAGGATTGGTTTGGCTCTTGGGGTAATGGTTTACAAATCTACACTAAAGAATCTTTAGACAGGGTCTCATATAGCCCAGGCTGGCCTCTAACGCACTACATAGCCAAGGATAGCCTTGAACCTTGCTCCTACTGTTTTCACCTCAAGTGCTGGATAAGACATGTGCCACCATGCCTGCTTTACGCAGTGCCGGGGGTTGAACTTCGGGCTTTGTGCATGCAGAGGAAGTAGTCTACTTTATCCCCAGCCTGAATGTCATTTCTAAAGACTTATTTTGTATTTTTAAAAATGTGTGTGTGTGTCACATTTGTGAAGGTGCTCATGGAGGCCAGAATAAAACTTCCCTTGGAGCTGGAATTATAGGGGTTACAAGTCACTTGATGTGGGTCTGAAACTTGAACTTGGATCATCTGGAAGAATAGTAAACTCTTCTAAACTCATAACCATGTCTTAAGCCCCATAAATTATCATTTTTTAAATTGTAAGGTGTGTGTGTGTGTGTGTGTGTGAGTGTATGCATGCATGTGGAGTTCAGAGATAACATATGGCAGTTGGTTCTCTCTTCTATCATGTGGGTCTAGAGATTAAATTCAAGTTCTCAGGCTTGGCACCAATCAATCACCTTTACTAGCTGAGCCATCCTGCTGGCCGCAGTGTGAACTCTTAGTTAACCAAAGCAATGGCAGAGAGAAGGATTATCAGGGAATCAGCATCATCTCAGCTTTTATTGAACATTCTACTAGAAATACTCATAGCAGAAACACATGGTTGGAAAAAAAATGTTTGTTTCAGGCCCTCCAGCACAGGTATTGAGATGGACAAAAGCATAAATAAATCACAGAGGAAAACATTCTTGATAACATTAAAACCAAAAACCTTGTTTCTAGTAATTAAGACTGGCAATATTTATGTGATAGGAAATCTTTGGATTAATTCACACTGAGGCTTTAAAACAATGGGGTAGACGTTATTGATTGTAACTTCTAAAAAATACAATTAAAAATTTTTTTGCTCTCAGCTTTTTTAAACTTATAGACAGTTGAAAATACTATACTTGCTTTGACAAACAAATTAAACTATATTTATTTAAAGCAAAGCTCTGATCTACTGGTGGCTTTGATAACCACCAGGGAATCAGTAAACTGTTTCACTTTTCCATTCCAAAAGTCATAGGGGAGCTTGATTTGGTGACACACGCCTATAATGCTAAGGAGGCTGAAGCAGAAAGACCAGGAGCTCAAGGGCCTGCCTGGGCTACAGAAGGAGTTTAAGATCAGCCCTGGTCAGGTGTGTGGCAGTGTGAATCTTTAATCCCAGCACTCAGGAGGCAAAGGCAGATGTAGACAGATCTCCATGAGTTCAGGATCAGTCTGGACTACATAGTGAGTTCCAGGTTAGCCAGGACTACACACTGAGATCCTGTCTCAAAAAAAAAAAAAATCAGCCTGGGTAACTTAATGGGACCCTCTCTCAAAATAAAAACAAGGGTTGGGGCTTTGACTCAGTGGTAGAACACCTACTTACCACACACAAGGTTCTAGGTTAAGGGGAAAAGTCATAAAGTTTACAGCATTTTATTATCTGTGTTTTTGAAGCAATCATAAAAGAGCTTAAGAAAAAACACAAGATAAAATGAGTATTTCTTGAAATATTTTTAACTTATAATACCATATCTGATTTAGTGAACCAATTGTGATTTACAAGTTTAAACAAACATCAGTAGACACTAGGGAAAGAACGTTAGGTGAAATGCGTGTTTGGATTTAATCATAATTGAATTTGTGTGTGTGTGTGTACATGCATATGGTGCGAATGTACAGGCATGTGCCTGTGTGAACTTGTGGAGGCCATCCATAGGAGGATGACCTGCTCTACCTCCTTCCATTTCCTTCAGACAGAGCCTCTGGTTTAACCCAGAGGGAGGCTGGTGGCCAGCAAGCCCCAATGAGCCTCCTGCCTCCACCCACACCTGGCTTTAAACTCAGGTCCCCACTCTTGCTCTCACCATCTGTCCAGGGCCTTTAACCACATTTTTCCATGTCTGAGAACTGAACTTAGGGCCTCACATCTGATAGGCAAGCACTCTACCATTGAGCTATATTCCCTGCCCACTAATCAGATTTTTCTTTCTTTTTAAAAAACTATTTATTTATTTTATATATATAGGTGCTCTGCCTTTTGGGCATCAGATCCCATTACAGATGGTTGTGAGACACCATATGGTTGCTGGGAATTGAATTCAGGACCTCAGGAAGAGCACCAAGTGCTCTTAACCACTGAGCCATCTCTCCAGATACCTAATCAGATTTTTCAAAGAGGTCTTCCCACTGAGGCAAACATTCCTGAAATAAAAGTAAATTTGAAAATTATATCTTTAAATATATAAAAATTTTACATTTATTTTTATTTTATGTGCATTGGTGTTTTGCCATGGTGTTGGGTCCCCTGGAACTGACAGTTGAGAGCTGGGAATTGAACCCGAGTTCTCTGGAAGAACAGTCAGTGCTTTTAACCACTAAGCCATCTCTTCAGCCCCATTAAATATAATTTTAAAGAAGACAAAATTAAAGCAGTATCCTAAATTCATGACACAACTAGAAAGGTTATTTTGGAATTTTACTATGACTTGTTCAAAGCTAAGGGCTTTCTCAACCTTTGAGGATTGCTGCTGGTTCTTTTGTTTGGCTTCAAAAAGCCATTGATGCTCTCCTGGTACCTTAGCTCAGATTATTTAAGTCATTTCTTCATGTTTTCTTTTTTAAAAAAGTAATTCATACACATTTACTTGAGTACATTTAATTAGACTGCATTTATTTCAAGTAGTGGAAGCTCATACTAAGCGATAAAGTACTGATAAAGGCTGAACAAGTGGCTTATACTCCCTTCCTGGAGTTTCTTGAGCTTTAATATAAGGACAGTATTGTTTTGGGAATTTAATAAATCATGTAAAGTAAATTGAAACAGTTCTAACACATAGTAAGTGTCCACTATATGGCAGCTTTTTTATTGTTTTACAATAGGCTGGTTATACTCACTCTCTTGTTGAGACAAATAACAGGCCACAGGCTGCACCCCAGGGTGCAGCAGCAGCAGAGACATCCACACAGCAGCCATTTCACATTGACTGGGAGAGCCTTTTTCAGACATGAGTTCACACGGCCAATGCTGGTCTTGAATTCTTCTGGAGCCACCTAAAACAGGGGGACTAACTTTATGAGTTTGTGGACAGCTTCCCACTACCCCCAATCCTAAAGAAAATGTCTTATCAGAAATAATTTAATGTCTCAATATATTCTCGCCATAAATCTGTATCATATACTCTTGGAAGACATCAGGGAGTGAAGCAATATAATTTCATGCTTGAAGAACTTCATGTACTATCTACAATGCTCTGAAATGGCCATCATCCCCTGAAAGCAACATGACTGCTAATAAGGAAAACCCATCAAACATTGTTGTTAAGACAATGGTGCTCACAGTCTTCAGGTGCCCTGACTGAAAGCTGAGGTATGCTTAGAAGCACACGACAAGAACAAAAACCAAACTACTGACCAGAGGAGATAGAATGAAAATTAGGCATTGATAATAATCCTGAATTACTTTGATTTTTTTTTTGAGAGAGGGTTTCTTTGTATAGCAGCTCTGTAGACCAGGCTGTCCTTGAACTCACTCACAGAGATCCACCTGCCTCTGCCTCCCAAGTGCTGGAATTAAAGGCGTGCACCTCCGTCCAGCCCTGAATTAGTTTGAAATAAACTCTTAACACCTTTTCTTTCTGGCAAATCTGCAATTATAACAGTTAAATTTGCTGCTGATTGCAGGGAAATGCATTAACAAGAGATAATATCTGGTAATTATGTTTAAAACAGTCTTAGTATTCAGCACATATTAGATTCATAACCACACTGAGTTTTGAAGGTTGAAGAGTCTTTCCACAAATTTAGTATTTCTAGTTACTCCCTCTGTTCCTGCAAGTAGTTGTTTGTGCTTTTCTGTAAACAATGACAGAGCCAATTCAAAGGCATGAGCATGACCCATGTAGTTAAGATTTACATCAAAATTTCCTCTTGCAAGTTTCATGAGTCAAAGGCACACTAAAAATAGTCTGCTTTCGGTGAAATCATGTTTCTGTATCCCCAAGATGATGCTGCATTACTCAGATTGTCAGCAGACAGTAAATTCAAGGGGAAGAGTTCAGCGTCTTGTTGTGAAACTAAAACTTATGATGTTGGTAGAAAAATAAATTGCTGTAAAACGAAATGTGTAACATCACAAACATAAAAGCTTCACTTTTCCACACAAAAGGCTGCACTAGTCAAGTCGCTTTGTCACATTTTAAACTTTTTGGCAGGGTTGTCTTAGACTTCACCCAAACATACATATTGATGCTATAAAGGTCCAATTCAGCATCATCACAATTAAAACATTGAGTAGATAATCTCTATTAGAACTGTTTGTGTCACCCATAAGTCAATTACTCAGTCCATGAAATGGCTATTTTTTGCTAACAATGGCCAGTTTTGAAATTGTAGGGCTTAAAACTTTGTTTACATGGGAAAACCGGACTTCATTCTCCATCTACACTGTTAAAAACAATACTCACAGCTACTGTGCACCAAGAATCCCAATGAACTGACATTTCTGCAGAGTAAATATGGAAATAAATTCACAGAATTACACTTTATAATGGAAATAAAAAACATTAATAAGCCAAATCAGGAGACTTGGCTTCCAGTTCTTGCTGTGCCTGAGAAAACCACAGACAAAAATCATTTAATTTTTCTGAATCCCAGTTCCTCATATACAAGGTAAAATGATAGTCTTTGCTTTATCTTTTTAATATATTTATTTATGTATTTTGTGAGTGCTCTGTCTGCATGCATGCTTGAATGCTAGAAGAGAGAAACATCTCATTATGGATGGTTGTGAGCCACCATGTGGTTGCTGGGAATTGAATGCAGGATCTCTAGAAGAGCAGCCAGTGTTCTTACCTGCGGAGTCACCGGAAATGAAAGTTTCACCTTAGAAAGAATTTCTTGGCTGGAGTACTTTAAAAAAGAAAGCCTGTAAATCATGTTTCAGATGTAGAGAAAGCAAAGCTGTTGCCTGACTTCTCTGAAGGCAAAGGGATTGGTCAGAAAGCCCACCGTTTGTTATACCTACGATTAGAAATAAAAGGATAATCTGCCATGTTTTGAAGGAAACTTCAATGTTCTTCAGCTTTAGAATTTTTCCAGAGCTATTCCTCCCATCCGCTTCTTTCCTCTCCTGTCTTCTCAGAACCAAGGAGGGAACCCGGGGGCTAGCCCACACTAAGCAGATGCTCTACCACTTGCTCCACCTATGGTCCTTTGATGTTACTAGTTACTATCTAAACATTTATCTGTCCCAAACAGCAATATCTCACTTCCTTCTCAGCGCAGGCAATCACCGAGCAACCAGGTACCAGTTAAAGAAACACAGTTTCCATCTGAGAGGAGTTTTCACCTTCACCTTCTACCTGAGCTAAGGGACACACAGAATCCCACGTGGGAGCCAGAGTCTTTAACTCCTCTAGGCATTTATTCTTACTCTTTTATAACTGTGTAACATTGCTTCCTCCTATGCACAGGCTGCAATTATTTTTCCTTCTGTAAGGAAAACTAAGAGTAAATGAGGTAACAGCTATAAAACTACTTAGCACAATATCTAGCATATATTAGGTACTCAGTAAATGGAGCTATTGTCCATATTTCACGGTGAGATTACCGGCAAAAGAAGAGTCTTAATTTGTGTTCTTTAAGCATTTTAATGCTACTGGTCTGACAATCATACATTTTCTGAAAAACACAACCCCTTACTTCACTGCCTAGAAGTACTTAGAGAACAGCTTTTCCCTACTATCTTACCTTTATGCCTTCCATCCTCTCTCTCTCTCTCTCTCTCTCTCTCTCTCTCTCTCTCTCTCTCAAAAAAAAAAACCCACTGGATATAACTGTAATTACTGTGTAATGCAGGCAATTTTTAAAAAGAACTTTCATATTATGATAATAAATTTAAAATAATAAAATAATAATTTAAAAAACAAAATCTTTTCTATCTCAGCTGATGATAAACTCATTTCACATTTTTTTTTAGTGAAGGTTCACTCAGTTTGTTACCTGAAGGTTGTTCCCACACAGGTCAGAGACCGTTCTTGTCCTCGTTGAACCACCTGCACGTGTTGGCACATGGAAGCCTATCTCTGTTGTCCTCACCATTTTCTAAACCTGACTCCTAGCTCTTACTGTAAAGTACCATTTTGCAGTACGAGGAGACGTTCTACACTGTTGTCATCCTTTTAAGCTTTGCTTATTTTGAAAATATTGGTTACACTTATTTACTTATTTATTTATCTATCTGTGCGTGTGACTATATAGGGTAACCTGCAGGAGTCACTTACATTCACTGTTGGCCCTAAGGATCAAACTCAGGCTGTCTGGCTTGGGAGCAAGCACCTTTTACCCACTGAGCCATCTTGCCAGCCTTGAAAATATTTTTTTAAAAAAGAATTTGTATAATTATGATTTAAACTTTTAAAAATCACTGGCTACTCTTCCAGAGGACCCGGGTTCATTTTCCAGCACCCACAGGGCAGTTCATAGCTGTCTGTAATTCCTGTTCCAGGGAATCTGATTTCCACATACAGACATACTTGCAGGCAAAACACCAATGTATATAAAATAGAAATAAATAAGTTTTTACAAAAAAAAAGAAAACAAGTATGCAAACACAGATGAGAAAATTAAATGTAAAGACTTATACCAAAGATAGACATGAATCTGCCCAGCCGGGCAGTGATGATGCACGCCTTTAATCCCAGTACTAGAGAGGCAAAGGCAGGTGGATCTCTGTGAGTTCGAGGCCAGCCTGGTCTACTGAGTGAGTTCCAGGATAGGCAGGGTTGTTACACAGAGAAACCCTGTTTTGAAAAAGAAAAACAAACAAACAAACAAACAAGAAATGGATCTGTCCAAAAGAACAAAACAATGTCCAAGGAATCTTAGAAAAGAGGTTTCTTTCTATCGGGAAGAACAGTGGTAGAAGGCTGAGGGAAGGGGAAGCTGGCGTTCAATCTGAAGCATGGAAATGAAATCCGTTATACGCCACAGGGTGCACAGTTTGTTAGGGAGCTGTCTATTATTACTTGTTTCTGAAAATGCAAGCAACACTCCTTAAATTCGGCAATGTTCCTTCTCCCAAACCCTCTCCTTTTAACAGATACTCTCTTACCATAGACACATTAAAACTCAAATGTTCAACTTGCTAAAGATGAGAAGTCAAATTTTGGGTCATAAAACAAATCTATTGAAAAGAAAAACATGCTAGAATCTCAAACAAACTACAATCTGCATTTAGACTTTAAAAAGATGCCAGGATTGGCTTTGGCGGGTTGAACCTATTTTTGAGTAACAGTACAAGTCCTATAGCAGAGATAGGGAATGAGAATCGACTAACTCTAGCTTTGAACAAGGAGAGAAATGTTTAGTTAATTGCAGATTCCGAGTTAGTTCTATTTGACTCATTCACTTGTATACAACTATTTCTAGTATTGAATGTTGACTGGGAGTCTCTGACTTTCTGACTGGACAGTAGGCTGTAAAAAAACATGTCATTCCTTTTGACTCTCTTGGAGAGAAAAAAGAAAACAACATCATGAAGGTGGAGTAAAGGGTCATAATATTTTATAACAGGATGGAGGAGACTCAGAAGAAAATCCAAGCAAAGCCCAGCAGGACTGATTCGCCTCCCTCATTGTGAGGCCCACAAGCATAGCAATCGCTTGTCATACTGGACCACAATAGAAAAGGGTAATTTTTATGGCTCACCATTCCCAACACTGCACAGCGTTCTCCCCATAACGCCCTTCACTCCTCTCAAGCTGAGAACCAGAAGCTCTCACTTCTTTTTGAAAACGCATGTGGTCACCAGAATCTCTGTGCGTATACACATACATACCTACATGACTTGTCCTAGCACGACAGGAGAACGTACCTTTAGTGAAATGGGAAAAACGATATTTTCTGCACTTACAAGAATTAACACAAAAGAAGCAAAAAGTTAATATTGAGTTGTGAAACTTACAAAATGGCCTTTTAGATTTTCCTAATTCACTGCAATTTTGTTTACCTCAAGCCAGCTACTTGGAATATCTCTCTCATGCCAAAAGCCTGATTTTTCTAAAGGGCAATTCTTTTCTGCTAGGTATTACACTTATCCATTTTCAGACAAGCTACACAAGGAGTAGGGAATTAAGACCTTTTAATTTAGTTTTTCATATTTTTATTAGTCCTTCCCCTACTTATTAGAGAAATGGTTTAATAATCCACACTAATCCATACAAGTAAAATAGTTCCTACTGGAGAAAAAAAAATCTCATTAAGAAAACTTGTATTTGTGTCATAAACATGTAACTTTAAAAAATCAGACCTCCAGGAACTAGAGAGGAAGCTAAGTGGTAGCATGCATGCTTAGTGTGAGCAAGGCCCTGGGCTTGATCCACAGCAAACAAACAAACAAAGAAACTAACATCAGACTTTCAGAATTACTTTTAGTGCTTTTCTCATTGTCGAACACACATTAAGAAAGCATTGTACTAACATTTCTGCACTATCCAATGTATAGCCATGTACACATGCAAAAGTGTGAACAATACAAATAACACATAGTTGAACATACCGCCACATATCAGTATGATGTGTACCTGAAAAGAATAGCTATTTTAGCCAGGCATGGTGACTCATGCTTGTAATCATAACATCAGAGGGCTGAGGCAGGAGAATTGCTACAAGCTTCAGATCAGCTTGGGTTATATAATGAATTCCAGGCAGCTTGAGATACATAACAAAGTTCTGTTTCTAAAAATGAAAAAGTCAGATTGGAAAAAAAGAATGGATGTTTTCAAGAACAGTTCCCTCCAGATTATCTAGGCTATATGAATGGATCCCAAAAGCAGCTTACCATTCTTACAACTCTGATTTAAAAAATCTTAGTATCTTATGGGTCAATGGAATTTTTAGTTCCAAAAAGTTTGGAAAGGAATGAAGAGGTGTGAAAGATATTCTAAAGATTACTTCAGCACATAAAACTGGCTAATTTAAAAAATGGATAATGCTTATGCCTGGGAACTATATTTACTGACAGTTTTCTAGAAATTTCTAGGTCTCTAATTTTAAACATGTAGAAAAAATTTAGCTAGTAATTTTTTTTTAGACAGGGCTTCATTATGTATCCCTGGCTGGTTAGGAATTTGTTATGTAGACCAGGCTGGGCTCGAACTCACAGAGGTCTATCTGTTTCTGCCTCCCGAGTGCTTGAATTACAGGCATGAGTCACTGCCCAGCAAATTAAGCTAGTATTAAAGCTGGATGTAATTTCCCAGACAACGCATGCAGTAGCCTTAAGGGAAATGTAAAGAAATTTTCTATTGGAGATGTTTTGATTTATGTTTCTTTAATTTTAATATTAAAGCTACCATGTTTATATCAATGTTATTATTCAGGAGATATTTCCATGTTTAATTATACACATTTGGAGAAAATGTTTCTTACTAATGTTTATAAAACATACCTAAGTTTAAGCTGCTGCTGCTGCTGCTGCTGCACTTGGTGAAGTATTCTGAATGATTAGGAGTGGGAGGTAGAACATACTAGAGACCAAAGCTGAACATTTATACCAAAGAGATTTTTCCTTCCCTCCCCTCCCTCCCTCAATCCCTCCATCTCTCTATGCCCCCTCTCTCAGTGTGCGTGTGCGTGTGTGTGTACGCGCATGCGTGTGTGCATGCACTTGCCTGTGCGGGATGGACTTGAGTGTCTGTCTCTAAAGCTCTCTCACTCTCCACCTTATTTTGAGACAGGATCTCCCACTGAACCTGGAACTCATCATTTCTTCTAAACTAAATGGCCAGAGAATGTCCCCCATTGCACCTGGCTTTTATGTGGGTACTGGGGATCTGAACTCAGGTTCTCATGCTTGCAGAGCAAGGACTTTTTGCCCACTGAGCCATCACCCCAAACTGAAAGTTACCATTCCTGTAAGAGAACTTTTCCAAATACAGTACTTTTTAAAAAGGCAATATTTCAGCCAGGCTGTGGTGCATGCACTTGGGAGGCAGAGGCAGAGGCAGACGTATCTCCTCTGTGAGTTAGAGCCCAGTCTGGTCTACAGAGCAAGTTCCAGGCCAGTCTTCAAAACTACACAGAGAAACCCTGTCTCGAAAAACCAAGAAAAAAAAAAAAGCAAAACAAAGCAAAAAAGGCACCATTTCAAGTGTACAATATGCTGGTGGGTTTGTTGCTGTTGTTATTAGTGGTGGTGGCTTTTGTTTGTCCTTTGTTTCTTTTTTTGACACAAGCTCTGTCTAGCCTGGAATTCATGACTCTCTTGAATGCTAGTGCTGTGTTTACAGATCTGCGCTACCAAGCAGCTCAACATGACATTTTAATATACATATATATAGTGAAATAATTACTATAGTCAAGCAAGTTAACATATCTCCTAACATACTTATTTATCGTTTCTTTTAGAGAACCTGAAATCTGTTCATTTGGCAAATTTTCAGTATATAATACAATATTATTAATAATCATCATGTTGTACATTAATCCATACTGGTAGGTTTGAATCCTGGGAAGTCTGAATTTTGAGCAAGAATGCAATTGAATTTAGAGAAACCCGCAAATAGAAAGGTAGTTATTTACTGCTGTGAGTCCAATTTTGGAAACTCAATCTAAAAGAAAAAAAACCATCTAACCAAAAATGTGATGCTTTTTATTTGTAATAAATGATGCGTGCCACACAACACTTTAAAAATAATAGTGACTCAGTTACAAAGATAATTCTGGTAATGAAATATTGGAAATTATAGATCTAAATGAAAATAATTATAGCTACCTGTGCTGAGCAAAAAAGGCGACACTGAAAAAGCTGAACAGGTAAATAAACAATGGCTGACATTAAGAAATAACAAAATAGCTGGCCAGAGGCTGGTCGTCATGGTAACACCATTTAGTCACTGTGAACACAGCTTCCAAGTAGGGAGGCCTCCTGTTATTTGGCTTCATTACCAGTGAGTCAAAGCATTTGTCATAACATTGAATAAACCATAACACAGTGCATTAGAATCGGAAAATTCAAAGCAAACTCACTTACCTTCCCTGTCAGAACTGAGGGAAATTCCGTATCAAATTTGTTGCTTAATCCAAACCTTAAAAACAAAGACAAAACATAATCTATTCTCTTCAGCATTTTTAACCCTTTCTCCCAATAGGTTATAAACCCACGCAGTTTTCTTTGATCTTCAGATTTAAAAACATGTCCTGAATATGCACAACTTTATGATGTATATGCCAGTTAAAACCAAGCAATGGATTTAAAAAATTTGTAAGTCCCTAAAACAATAGTAAATTGAAAAGATGTTCCAAATAAAACTTTACACACTTACAAAAATAAATTTTTGACTATTTGTCCAAATTAGTAGTTAAAAAAAAATCTAAGGAAAGCAATTAAAAATTGTTGTTTTATTGGGTTCTTGTTTGTTTCTTGAGAAAGAACTTGGGTGGGTAGGGAGTCTGAAAGAATCTGGAAAGCCTTGAGGGAAGGGAAGAATATGCTCAGAATATATTTAAATTAAGAATTGTTTTAAGTGGGCTGGAGAGATGGCTCAGTGGTTAAAAGCACTGGCTGATCTTCCAGAGGACCCTGGTTTAATTCCCAGCACCTACATGATTGCTCACAACTGTCTGTAACTCCAATTTCAGAGGATCTGACACCTTCATACCAATGCACATACAATAAATAAGTTAAATAAATTAAAAAATTATTTAACGTAATAAAAAATATAAGTGGAATTCTAACTATACCCATGAGACTAAAAATAGCTAGCAGTCATAATTTTAAGTTTTTAATTATGTGTGTGCTTTTTCTTTTCTTTTTTTTTTTTTTTGGTTTTTCGAGACAGGGTTTCTCTGTGCCTTTGGAGCCTGTCCTGGAGCTAGCTCTTGTAGACCAGGCTGGCTTCAAACTCACAGAGATCCACCTGCCTCTGCCTCCCAAGTGCTGGAATTAAAGGCGTGTGCCACCACCGCCCAGCCTGTGTGTGTGGTATTCTTGGAGGCCAGAAAAAGAGTACTGGATCCCCTGGAACTGACTAGAGTTACAGGGGGCTTGGAGCCACCATGTGGGTCCTGGGAATCATACCCAGGTGCTCTGGAAGAGCAGCCAGTGCTCTCTGCTGAGCTAAACTTCTCCAGTGCCCCCCATGTTATAGTTTTTGACTAAAATGTTTCTCTGTTAAAAATCTACTTTAGTAGAGAATTGTTAGAACTAGATGACAGATAATATATGAGGATGAATTATGCTATTCTTCCTACTTTTTTGTCCATGTATACAATTTTTTAAAAAGGTATTCTTTTCTGCTGGGTTGTGGTAGCACACACCTTTAATCCCAGCCCTCGGGAGGCAGAGGCAGGCAGATATCTGTGAGTTCGAGGCCAGCCTGGTCTACAGAATGAGTTCCAGGACAGCCAGGACTGTTACACACAGAGAAACCCTTTCTCAAAAAAAAAAAAACATATAAAAGTATTCTTTTATCATTAATGTAGACTTTGGAACTATACTTTGATAACTTGCGACCAGTTACTCTTTAGACAATTAAAAGATCTTTTTAAATGCCTTTCATTTGCTCAATCATTTGAGAAAGAGATGCTAGCCTCTAAAGTTTTCTCTTCCAATATGTTCATTAAAATATGTAATAAAGTCAAAAGGAATTTTACAGGCCTTTGTTCATCTACTTGTTGAACTGAGTAGGGATAACTTAGGTTACTTTTTGAATGTCAAACAATCCCATATTATAATACTAACAATTTTATGTCAGTGGGTGATGGAAAAGCAAAAAGAAAAACAGTGTTGAGAACTCCATGAAAGGAAAGCAGTAACGGGCAACACATTAGTAACTATGTGTTTATCAGGCTGGACACTGTGCTAAGTAACTATGTTACTTCCAGACAGGGTCCCTCTGTGTAGCCGTGGCTGTCCTGGAACTAGCTCTGTAGACCCCTCAAACTTACAGAGATCCGCCTGCCTCTACCTCCCAGGTGCTGGGATCAAAGGTGTGTGCTACCACTGCCCAGCCACTTCAAAGTCTTAAAGGCCTCTAAAAGTATTGTCATTCCCATTTTGTGGATGGAGAAGCTGACATCCATGGTGGCACATGCCTTTAATCCTAGCACTCAAAAACATTTTTTTAAAAAATCAATTAAAATTAAATTAAAAAAATAAATGATTTGCCTAAGTCAAGTTCCTATCTAATTAAGAAGTAGTGAGAACTAAAAATAATAGTTACTAATTTTCTTTTTTAATGAGCAAAAATGAAACTTTTAAAATATAAAAAAGTATATTAAAATGGTAAAGGAAGTATATTTTTACTTCTTCTTTTTTTTTTTTTTTGGTTTTTTGAGACAGGGTTTCTCTGTAGCTTTGGAGCCTGTCCTGGAACTAGCTCTTGTAGACCAGGCTGGTCTTGAACTAACAAATATCCGCCTGCCTCTGCCTCCCAAGTGCTAGGATTAAAGGCATGCGCCACCACCACCCGGCTATTTTTACTTCTTAAAAATCTCCTTTATGAGCAACATATAAACATCTCTCAGTGTCTGTGAAGATGACTTCTAAGCCTCACCTTGGACATCAAAATCTTTGGATACTTAAGCCCCTTATATTAACTTTCTATTAACAATTTTTATGTTTATTTAATTTTATTATGCATATATTTTGTCTGCATGTATGTATGTGTACCATGTGCATGCCTGGTATCCCTGGAGGTCAGCAAAGGGTGTCAGATCTCCTGGCACTGGAGTTACTGATGGTTATGAGTGTTCCCATGAGTACTGGGAGCTGAATCTCAGTCCTTTGTAAGAGCAATAATTGCTCTAAACTGCGGAGCCATCTCTGCAGCCCCAAGTTCCTTATACTAAAATGGAATAGTATTTGCACATAACCCGGGCACATCCTCTTGTAATTTTTTTTTCTTTTCATTTTTCAAGATAGGGTTTCTCTGTAGCTTTGGAGCTTGTCTGCAACTTACTCTGTAGACCAGGCTGGCCTCGAACTCACAGAGCTCCTCTTGCCTCTGCCTCCTGAGTGCTGGGATTAAAGGTGTGTGCCACCGTCGCCTGGCTCTTGTACTCTTTAAATCATCCCAGTAATAGCTAATACAACTGCTATGCAAATGGTTGCTATACTATATTGTTATTTAGAATACATGTTTAATATAGATGGTATTTTTGAATTGCAAGTGGTTGCATTTATGCAAAACCTGTGAGTTTTCAGGGTCAACTATTTATCCATACTATAAAATATAAAGAAGCTGGTATCATATGACTGCAATCCCAAGATGAGGAAGGAGGATAGTGAGCTCAAGGCCAACCTTGAACCATATAGTGAGAATCCATTACAAAAAGCAAACCAGACTCACTACTCTCATAATTTTGGCTAACAATGAATAGCTATCCTGTTCTCACCTACCAGGGATTTCTTTCTTAAATATTTTCTTCTTTAACACTGAGGACATAAAAAGAGTGCTTACTTCAAATAACCTTAATTCTGAGGGTTTCACTTAGTAGCTACAAATATATTGAAATGGCTGCTGCTGAATAAACACCTTATCTCTGTTTTATAAGCAAACTATGAAGTTAAGAACTATGGCTCAGCCAGGCAGTGGTGACGCACGCCTTTAATCCCAGCATTGGGGAGGCAGAGGCAGGCGGATCTCTGTGAGTTTGAGGCCAGCCTGGTCTTCAGAGGGAGTTTCAGGACAGGCTTCAAAGCTACAGAGGAACCCTGTCTAGAAAAACAAACAAACAAAAACAAAAACAAAAATCAGCCAAACAAAAAGAAGCTATGGTTCTATAGAGGTTACACAAATGCATCTATTCATTCCTCGTCAGTGATAGGCATTAGCCAAGATGTGGCACTCTTCAGCATTAGACAAAGAGGCACTTGGGAACGACTCAGAAGCCATTTTATTGACTTTATTAAATATAGAGTCTATTATGTGTTTGAAGTTGACCAAGCTGGTGGTTATCAATGATTGAATTTTCTTTAAGTGTTTCAATGCCCCTACATTTTAATTTCTTGGAACAATTCTTTGGACTATAGGAAATGGAGGCAAAGAAGGATGGATCATTTTCCTTGTTTCTTCCTGCCTCCTCTATCCCTCGCTTTCCATGCTTGTAAAGATAACTATTTTCAATCATTTAAAAGCCTTGCAAAAATGAAAGTTCATGTGCTCAGGTTAAATAATCAGGGCAGTCAAATTCTGCTAACAAGATCTACTATTTTGCTAGAAAAGTATGTACTTAATAATAGTGTACTGATTCTGAAGCACATGCAGTGAACTAACTCTACTGCACTAAGAAAATGCAGTGAACTAACTCTACTGCACTAAGAAAAAGAAAAACCATGCCATATAATACAGAGGTTTTGTTTGTTTGTTTTCAATTCTACTTAGATCTTTCTTCTGGAAATAACCATGTCTTACCAGACTACATGATGGCTTAAAGCTTTGTAAAATAGTCGCTTGATTGTTTTCAATGCTGGGAATTGAACCCAGGGCCTTGCTCATACTAGTCAGACCCCTCTCTCTGAGCCCAAATATTTGCCTTCTATAAACTCAGACTAACAATGTATCACTATAATTTCCCAAAGGCAGGTAACAGAAAAGGCATGCCATTTTCTAATCTGAGAAGTGTCTCTAAATTTGTGTAGAAATGTATTGTTTATAAATTTAATCACCAGTTTTGATTTTCTATCTAATAATTTTAGTGAGATTCCTTGAAAACTGGTAATTCAGAAATCATCTCAACTACCTTCTATACAGGTACTCTAGCAAGTGCAAACACCCACACATTTTAAGAAATAGAAGTGTGCTTATGTTTATAAACACGGGGGGGGAAGTCTTATCAGATGTATTTGTTTTCTGTACTTCAATACACTGTGGCCCAATATTTATCCTAAAAAAGAAGAAAAATATAACTCAAATATACAGCATTTTTGAAATACTTCACACACTTGCAAGTGACATCCATCATTTTGTTTCTAAAGTCTTAAACCTGTGGGAGTTAATTCAGTAATACTTTTTGTTTTTTGAGACAGGGTCTCACTACATAGACCAGGCTGGACTGTAACTCACACTCAAACTTGTCTTTGCCTCTCAGTGCTAGGATTAAAGGTATGCACCATCACACCTGGCTCGCTCTGTTTCTTATGATATTATAATTAATTTAATATTAAAATTCATACTTTGTTAAAATAACTAAAAGGTCAAAAATATTAAGATGGTACAAGTAAACTGGAGTACTTTTACACACATGAGCTAGCTTAACAAAGCTTTATAGAGGAACAGTTGGAGAGTGGTGGTACCTCATCACTAGGATTATTATAATATTATTACAGCTATATATATCTAAGCTCAGAATAAAGTCCCCTTCATAGCATGATTGAACAAACTCACATTGAGGGCCTGTAATATAGTCTGCACAACAAGGGGCATAAACTATCACTAAAACAAGCCAATATTCATTGAACTTTCTTAAACAAGTATTATGGTAGGCACTGAAGATTCATAGGGAATGAGAGATTGTTCTTGCTGGTGTGCTTCCAATTTAGCAAGAGCGAAGACGACTTATAGGAAATGGTGACATTTGGAAAGCTAGGGTAAAGGGAGGTATGTGCTGGCATTTAAGATGGAAGCACTAGGTTGAACAAACATTGATGATACACTAAACTGAGATGGAGAATAGAGAACAATAAGGCATGTTTGAGGGTTAAATAGCCCAGGGAAGAGTCCAAGCAGAGTCTGGTACAGAAACACTGGATAACTGAGACCACAAGAAGCAAGAAAAGACCATTTAAGATATGTAGACAGTAAGAGTAGAGGGCTAAGCATAAAATCACTGGTATTTAAGAAACAAGACAGGAAGAAGACTGTTAATAAAAAATACATGCCAGGCAAGCACTCTATTGCAAAACTATACTCCCAGTCTCTGATCATGGTGATCTCAACTGAGGTCAGAATCTTCACAGTTAATGTGGCAGAATCCAGATAAGAGGAAGTAAATATAGTGCATGTATGGACTCTTAAGGAATGTGCAGAAGGAAGAGAGATTAGATAGAAGCTAGAGGATGTGGATATCAGAAGATTTGGGGTTTGAATATATTACAGGGCAATCTAGACTCTAGATTCTAGAGAGGTCAAAGAGAGGCACTATTGGAGGAGCCAGGGGCAGCCGTATGGTACAAGACTTTGCTTGGGCGGAGACTAAAAGAAAAGGGTATGGATGGCAGAAAGGAAGACATGAGTTCTGGGGAAGGAGAGGTACTCCTTGAATTCTAATGTTGGGAGCACTAAGGTCTAATAAAGATCCAATGCAGGTTTACAACAGGACAGTGGCACAATTGAATGGAATTTTAAGAAATTAGTTTGGCACAGGCATGCACAACGAAATGAGGAGAGGCAGCAGATTATGGCTATAACTCAAGAAGGAGATGATGGCCACTCAAACAAGAGTGCTGCCAAACAGGAATAGAGAAATGATTTCCAAATGTATGATGACATAATTCTGGGAAAATCGGACATAGGGCAATTCAAGGAGAAGAGTCAAAATGGCTCAAAGATTTCCCTGGGAAAGTAGAATGTTGGGGTCACTGCCAGAAATGTGGCAACTAGAAATATAAGCCATTTGGGGAGAGAAAATGTTGAGTTTAAGATATACTGAGTTAGAATTGGGTTAAATATAACTATCGCCTTAAATATGTATCTCTTACTCATGGTGAAAAGCTACAAAATACTCCCCCTTTTTAGAAAAGTCCAGTTGATGGTGACAACTCTCAAGTTTTCAACTTTCAATAGAAACAAAATCTTCTACAGATGAAGATCGAATAGAGCATAAAGTCAGGGTACAGGAGAATAAGAAATAGTTCATTCAATTGGGTGGTGGTGGCACATGCCTTTAATCTCAGTACTCTCAGAAGGCAAAGGCAGACGGATCTCTGAGTTCAAGGCCAACTTTGTCAACAAAGCAAGTTCCAGGGCAGTCAGAGTTGTTACACAGAGAAACACAGTCTCAAAAAAAAAAAACAAAAAAAGAAGAAAAAAAAGAAGAAAGAAAGAAAGAACAAAGGAAAGAAAGAGTTCACTCACATAGGTATAGGGCCAAGGGTGTATGTAGCTCAGTAACACAGCACTTGCCTCGATGCACAGTGCCCTAGTTTGAGTTTCATCACACTCCCACCCCAATAAAATATAGTTTAGAGCAATCTACACATGCCTACATCAGAAAAATGGAAACCAAATTTATTTTACATGTATTAGATTAAAATTATTCTTACAGATTTTACTTCACTCGACATGTTCATGTCACAGATCCCAACCAAAAATTTTTATTAAAGACAGGGTCTCACTCTGTAGCCCAGGTTGGTCTGGAGCTCATTATATGACCCCAGGTTGGCCTTGAACTCATGGTACTCTTCTTGTCTTAGTCTCCAAAGTGATGGAATCACAGGCATAAAGCACCATGCCTGGCTTCTAGCAGACCTTTTAAACAGTTAGTCTTTTTCTAAAATGTTAGATATTTAGCATCAAATGTTCTTCCTAAATAAGAAAATGTATACAACAAAACCAAACAATTTTCCAAACTATATTCATGTCTAGGATTTAAGTACTGGCTTATGCTTTTCAGACTTTTCTCCAATTAATACCAAGATACTACTAGCATTATCTCTTTACATGTGATTTCAGA
Organism: Ondatra zibethicus; assembly: GCA_004026605.1. Classification (NCBI taxonomy): domain Eukaryota; kingdom Metazoa; phylum Chordata; class Mammalia; order Rodentia; family Cricetidae; genus Ondatra; species Ondatra zibethicus. Next base: position 29,528 of record PVIU01015951.1, read on the forward strand.
ATTTTTAAACTGTGTGTGTGTGTGGGGGGGTGTCGGCAGGGAATTATACATACAAGAGTCTAGACACAGCAAATCTCAGTGCTCTGTTTTAAATGAAGAATAAGAATTGGTTGTGTGGCGAGTAGAATGGAGCCATGAGGAAGTTTTAGAGAACTTAAATTATGCTTCCTCGCTATGTACGCATTGTTTGAATTTTAGAAAATAATGGGGGGAAGTGGAACATAAAATTATGGATCGCAGTATAAAATACCATTTCTCTGCTTGGTCATGTAAAATAATCTGCATAAAAAGAACCCTGGGTGCCAGAATCGTAATTAGCTTGAATAATGGTCTCCCTAGTGACAAAAGGAATGGAAGTAAAACAGTGCAGTAAATTGGCACCTGAGCATTGCAGGCTATCTGCAAAAACCCTGGACTGAGAAAAAGTGTCTGAAAATTACCTAATCAAAAATAAGGCCTAAAAGTCTCCCCAAAGCCTCCCACCACAACTGAAAAAGTATTTGGTAATACAGTCATTCAATGATTTAAAAGTGTATTATAGTCAAAAGAGTTAACATGCTAAAAATTAAAAGATAACACGATTGAGGAATTGATACAATACTGAATGATTTCATGCAAGCACTCAATTGAGTCAAAGGGACTAGGTGAGCCATGATCAAAATGAAAGATAGTGAGACATGATGAAAAGAGGCAAATCTATTTTGAAAATGCAGTAAACGACACCATAGTTAAGAGCATGAACACAACACCATATTCAAAATTCTAAGTATTTACAATCCAAGCAAATAAAAACTGGGACCCACTCTTCAAAGCACAGAGATCAATTTTTCTTCTTTTAGTGTGTAACCAAGATGATATGAAGTCCTTGCACACTTTATTTTCTCAAATATGATACAAAATTTCAATTTAAAAGAAGCCACCCTGGATGAGTTTTAGAGAAATCATCCTCAATTCATCAAAGGCCAATTTCCCTATATAGTTAATGTTTGGGCGAATAAAATCCCCTATAGGCATCTTAATTTATTTCAGAGCCAAAGGGCTTAGAAACCACGTACTTCAAACCCTTCATTTGGAGAACCCAAGGCCCGGAAGTAAGAATCAACTGACCAAGGTCATAGGGCCAGTAAGAAGGGAAACTGAGATTAGTAACCAAAATCTCTCACCCTCTATCCATTGCTCATTCTACTTTGCATAGATTCTTATCAACCTGAACCTCTAATGATGTGATATTACAGGAACGTCAGAATAGTGCGTTCAACAGAGAAAGGATGACGATATTCATTCATATAAGCGCTGGATAGGAAGAATGGATGGATAAATAAGTGGATGGATGAATATTTATATTATTCACAAAATGCATCACATTTTTTGTTTTGAAGAATCCAAGCCCAGATCTTGTCACATGTCACAGCAGTCGCCGTTTTCCACTAGCCATCAATCTTGGCAGCAGAGAAGCCTAGTACATCCTGCAGTTTAGAGACTATTGACTTGCCAGTACACGTACAAGCGGATCACCCCTACTCCAGTGCCTCTAGCTTTCCACCCCGTAACTCCATGTCCTACGCTCACTCTTTTCTCAGGGTCGATGTCACTCTCCCCATTTCTTTTGCACTACACCTATTCAATCTGCGGTTTTTCTATTTAGACCAGGTGTCCTTTGCTAACAGTATGTCTCAGTCAGCCCTTCCCACTCTGCAGGCCCTTCGATGCCCTTCTCATTCGTCTGCCGCCAATTCTCAGCCTCTGCAAGACCCCGGCCCCAATCACTTACACAGTGATGTGGCCAGCGCCGCGCACCAACACAGGGTCTGGGGCATATCTCCGCAGATGCTCCTCGCTCACTACCCGAGGCGGGGGTGGCACCTCCTCCTCCTCCTCCTCTTCCTCTTCCTCCTCCTCTTCCTCCTCCTCATCTTCCTCATCCTCATCGGGCCCAGATACCGACGACGACGACGACGACGACGGCGACGACGACGTCGTTGCTGCTTCTTCTTCTTCCTCCTCCAGTTCCGAGATGGTGTCGAACTCCGCCATGTTGGGCAGCAGGATGCTCATCACGTGACCTCACAACTGCCGCCACTCTTCGGGAGAAGAGTTTGAACCTGCGGAGCGGCTGGGAGAGGAGGGGGAACTGACTGAAGAGAAAGAGGAGGGGGTAGGGAAAGCACTTGAGGAGACGCGCCTGCGTATTGGGCAGACAGAGCGGGGGTTGGAGGCGGGGGCATGAGGGACCAGGGAGTAAATTCGGTGTACGCTTGCGCGGCTCCAAGGGGAGGGGGCCGGTAGAGGTGAACTCCAGGGAATTCTCGAGGTCCGGTCTGCGGGTGCTGATCTTCGTACTGCGATTCGGACGTCAGTCTCTCGTACGCAGGGGACGTACGTTCTCGTTTTAGTGCCTGTTAATTAATGCGGGATATATTTACCTCTATGCAGGCAGTCGAGGGAAAGCAAATTCTATAAAAGCGAGTTTAGGACTTTGCCCAAAATATCTTAAGGTACACATATGTCAGTCCCTGACGCAGAGACTGTTCAATCCTAAGGGCAAACATTTTTATTAACGTTTTACAAAAGAGGAAACTTTCTATTAATTTCTCCTGCTGAATGGTACTTTGGGGACTTGCTAAGTGTCACAGACTGTGCTAAGTGCTCTGTGTGCGTATCTCATTTACTCTTCCCCACAACTCTATGATGGGTGTACCATGTTGATTCAAATATCACACAAGGGAAATCTAGATACAAAGAGAGCAAGTAATTTGTTCAAGGTCATGGAGCTAGTAAATCTGGAGTCTCTTCCTACTCCCAAAGCCCTGTACTCTTAGTCAAACAGCTACAGTGCCTAAAGTTGCTTGGGAAGGCTGGGGGCAGTGGTGCGTTTTGGTTTGTTCTTATTAATAAGAATAAACATGTTTACAATCGGGTGTTTGAAGCCAGGTGTAGGGGCACATGCCTTTAAACCCAGCACTTGGAAGGCAGAGGCAGGAGTAAGGCTAGCCTGGTCCATAGACCTAGTTCCAGGACAGCTAGAGTTACACAGAGAAACCCTGTCTTAAGAAAAAGAAAGAAAGAAAGAAGGAAGGAGGGAAGGAGGAAAAAGGGAAAGAAAAGAAAGGAAGAAAGGAAAAGAAATTGGGGTTTTGAGGAGTGGAGCTGGAGAGTGTGTAGAAGGCGTGCCAGTTTAGAGACATATTAATTAACATAGCCTATTCTATAGACTCTAAGCTATATTCTTCCCAATACCATAGGTCAGTTAATTCAAACAATCTGGTGAGGTAGGTACCTTTATATGTCTTTTATAGATGAAGAATTGATAGACTGGAGAGATGGCTCAGCAGTTAAGAGCACTGGTTGCTCTTCCAGTAGGACCTGGGTTCAATTTCCAGCACCCACATGGCCGCTCACACCTGTCTGTGACTCCAGTTCTGGGGATTTGATACCTTAACACAGATATACACCAATGCACATAAAATAAAAACAAATAAATAATTTTAAAAGATGACATATTGAATATCAGAAAATTTAAATAATTCATTCAGGTCTGTAGTGACCTTTTTTCCCCACCCTACCCGACCCCCATTTCAAACGTTCTACCTCATCTTCACTACGCCACTAAAATACAGAGACCACATATTTCAAGTTTTTAGGTAATGTCCCAAACTGGTTCATACCTGGGAGCAGCACAGACTTTGTGCCATTAAGACTATATAGTGCAGCTGCTCATAATAGAATGAATATTGCGGTTCAGGTGCTCTCCATTAATACCAGCTTCCCTTTGCCTTCTGCTGCACTAGAGCTTTCATTGTGACTGGGGAAACAGAGCGAGCCTGGAATTTAGAATAAGCCTAGCATCAGCACCATACCGGCACTAAGCAAAAATACTTAGGTATGTGAGGAAGAGAGAAATCTTTTCTATAAGAGATATTGTTCAGACATCAAGGAATTGCTGTTATTAATATTGCATTTTTCATTATATTCAATAGCTTGTTTAATTTGGAATTGAGAAGTAAGATGTAACATTATCTATAAGAAACAAATGGAGCCTTTTGTTGTATAAAGAACTTTACTTTAGCCAGAGATTAGGATAAAAGATAGAATCTTAAAGTATTTCATAACAATAATTGGTTTTCCCAGTACTATTAAACATATATCAACAATGAGAGTGGATGACCTCAGACCTGAGATCAACTTCAATATTCTGTACCTGTTCTTTTAAAGAAGCAAGACAAAAATCACAGAGGAGATTAAATATTTCCCAAACATCTTATCTATAAAGAGCCCAGTAAATCAATATCTAGAGGGAATAATACTATTTTGCTGATTACTGCTCCAGTGGTAGCTTCTTCTTTCCATCACTAAAGATTAGTCTAGGAAGGAATAGTTGACAGAAAGGAAAAGACTTGGATTTTGTGATAAATGCAATACGACATTAGAACTGTTGTCAAGCTAGGATATAGTGACTAAGGGAGATGGAAAGCTGAAGGGAGAGAGGGCTGGGGAAATTCTATTGTAACTTGCAAAGTGGAGAGTCCAGAGACATAGTTTAGTTGGTTGAGAGCTTGCCTATCATGCAGGAAAACCCTACTTGTAATCTCCTGCACAGCATAAACTGGAGATGGGGGTGCATATTTGTAATCCCAAAAGTTGGGAGGTGGAGGCAGGAGGATCAGAAGTTCAAGTTCATCCTTGGCTCACAGTAAGTATGAATGAGGTCAGCCTTGGACACTATCTCAAGCAAAATAAAACAAAAAACAAACTAAATAAATTGGAAAGAGGCCGCTGACGTTTAATCAGAAGTCAAAAGGACAAAGCAGTGTAGAGGAGCGCTGCGCTTGGCCAAGTGGGCAAGTACAGTCTGATCGGCTCATCTGTTTGCCTGCTCATACACGGTGCTGAAAAAGCATGTGTGATTGCAAAGGTAATCAGTTCTGCCAGGAGGACTGAGATTGGGAAAGCCGAGAAAAACACCTTTTGTGTGTCCACTGTCAGGGAACACATGAAGCGTGATGGCTTTTAAATGATAAGCTGGCTTTCAGGCTAGTAGATTGGTGAGGGGATGGAGAGGAAAGCAGGTGGTATAAGGTTTTGTTTACCTATGTGCTAAGGAGGTCATGAGGGCAATTTTCTCACCTAATAGATGGAGGCCTGAGGCACAAAGTCTCAGGTTTAATGAGCTGAGAAGGTTTCACAGTTTTAAAAGATAACTTTGTTTATTTGTTAAAGTACACAATTCAGTGATGTTAGTCGATTTACAGATTTATGCAGTCATTACCACAAACTAATTTTAGAATATATCCATTGCCTCATTTCAATACCCCCCATTCTCATTCCCATTCCTACGTAACTCTCAGTCTGTGTTGTGGGTTAGTATTTCTTGAGCGGGGCTTTTCAAATAAATTGTATTATAAAATATGCTGTCTCTGACACCTTCTCTTGCTTAGTGTGCCATTGAGGTTCATCATATTGTGTCATTTATTAGGACTTTGTTCCTTTTGATGGATAAATAATATTTCATTGTTGCGATATATTACATTTTGCTTCTTTATTCACTTGGTGATGACATTTGGACTCCTTTCACCTTTTGTATATTGTGAAAATGCTATGTTATAGACATTCATATGTCTCTGTGAAACATGCTTTAATTTTTCGCTTTCTTTTCTTTTTTTTTTTTTGAGACAGGATTTCTCTGTGTAACAGCCCTGGCTGTCCTGGAACTCAGTTTGTAGATCAGGCTGGCCTCGAACTCACAGAGATCCACCTGCCTTTGCCTCTCAAGTGCTGGGATTACAGCCGTATACCACCACCACCCGATTTAATTTTTTCTTGAATAGATATGTTTAAGTGGAATTCTGGGCCATATACTTAAGACCATGTTGAACTTTGGGACTGGAGAGATGGCTCAGAGGTTGAGCACATAAGATCTGAATTTGGTTCCCAACACCCATTATTTGGGCAGTGCACAACAGGTGACTCCAGCTTCCACAGATTAGATGCCTTTAACCTCTATGGGCACCTGCACACATGTACACACACACAGTTAATGATAATATTTTTTTTTTTTTTGGTTTTTCGAGACAGGGTTTCTCTGTAGCTTTGGAGCCTGTCCTGGAACTAGCTCTGTAGACCAGGCTGGTCTCGAACTCACAGAGATCCTCCTGCCTCTGCCTCCCAAGTGCTGGGATTAAAGGCGTGTGCCACCACCGCCCGGCAATGATAATTTTTTTTTAACAAAGATTACATTGAACTTAATAAAATTGTTGAAGTATTTTTTCAGAGTGGCTCTATCAGCTGCCGTTCTCGTGAACTATTTTCCATCTTCTGAATGATTTACTTCCAACTCAACTGCCATTGCCATTTATAAACATGAAAGGTATTTATTAAAATTTGGCATACTGTTCCTTCTTTGTTACTGCTATTCCAAGATATTTGACATTTTTGTTGTCTTTCCTATTTAGTCTTTGTTCCATGTTCTCTTTTCTGGTCTTTTTTTTTTCTTTTACCTTGCTCCAGCCCTGCACTACTCCTTCCTCAGTCCCTGTATGTATTCTTCACGGCCATTGGCACTAATTTAGCTTACTTTTCTGCACCTGTGTCTTTTTACTGGGTGTGTAAATTTGGCCTGACAATGGTTTCAGCATTTGAAAAGGGTTATGCCACTTGTTTCATGTACCCATATGTTTTAGAGAAAGAACAAACTCTTGGTTTTGAGTTGTCAATGATATTTTGTTTATTTGCTGGATTCTTTAAATATTTTTCTTTGTTGTTAATATTTGAAAATTGCATTACTATGTAGTTTGGTATGGATTTATTTGTCCTTCTATTTTGAGTCTCCTCCTCCCCCTCTTCCTCATTCTCCTCCTCTTCTTTTTTGAGACAAGGTCTCACTATGTAGTCTTGGCTTCCTTGGAACTTGCTATGTAGACTAGGCTGACCTGAGACTCCCAGAGATCTACCTGCCCCTGCGTCCCGAGTGCTGGGATTCAAGCCGTGTAGTTTACCGAGTTGTTTTCAAGTCTAATTTGAGCATCCTCACATTAGCTCATAAGAGCCTGGATACTCACTCTCAGCTTTCTCTTTTGACTGATATCTGCTGGCTCTGCATCCTCAGGGAAAGCTGAGTTGCAGCATCCATCATTATGTGACTCCCCGTGGAAGATGAACGTCCACTTATCCCATTGACTTGATTGACACTCAGATAAGGGGTACTGCTGGATGAAGTGAGAAATTGGGCTTCTTATGTCATTTGCACTAATCCTGAAGATAGAAGTGCCTTGCAGTTGATGACTGAAAATGAGAAGCCCTGATTGCCTTCTTTTCCCACCATTATTTGTAACATCGGAAGTATGGGAGTCAAAGCACCAAACTTGGCCTTGCTGTGTAGATGAAGGCAGAGCTGGAGTTCTTTTCTGTGGTGTTTATAATTACTATACAGGTAACCAACCACCTAAGGTTTTTCCAGTTAGCTATGCTGCTCCTTTTCTGGTCCTTTGGCTAGGAAGAACTGGTTTGGGTGTAAATTTGTAACTGTTCCAACTAGTATTGCTGCAGTTCTGACTTCTTTATCCCCAAGTCTGGAGTAGATGAGGCATTAAGAAATCCCAGTGAGAAAGGGAGGGGGGGGTTTATATTCCCCAGTGGTACAGCCCTTGATAAGTTTTCCTTTCTTAAGAAAATAAGCCCCACCCATGTTCATGCAAGCAGCCCCATTTAAACGGAATGGATCACACACACACACACACACACACACACACACACACACACACGAGAGAGAGAGAGAGAGAGAGAGAGAGAGAGAGAGAGAGAGAGAGAGAGAGAGATATGAAAGTAGAAGGGAGGTTTGTTAGAAAGAACAAGGGTGTTCTGCTGGAACTTCAAGCTGAGAAAGCCCCATTTGTGCCTCTCCAAACCCTGCCCTCTCGAAAAACCCGCCTTCCCTGGTTCCCTGTGCAGCTCTTCCCCTGAAGCTGGGCACAAACACATCTTGTGGAAGACACGTCATCACAGCCCCCACCCCAGGGCCTACAAGGTATTTAAGTGCCCTGCCTTAGATCGGCCATGGGATTTTTCTCCTGCCCTGCCCCCCATCCCTGGGGGCTACCCAGGAGTGCTCTGCCCAAATAAACCTGGTCTTTTACTTTTTAATTCGACTTGCTCTGGCTTACTGCGATGATGGAGATAGAGATACAGAAAACCTATAAAAGGGCTTCAGTGGTAACAGAGAGCAATGGGATGAATATGATCAATGTAGTATTATCTCACTATGTAGCCCTGGCTAGCCTGGAACTCACTATGTAAACCAGTCTCTCCTTGAACTCATAAAGATCCTCTACCTCCCAAGTGCTAGGATTAAAGCCATGCACAGCCATGCCTGACTAAAAATTATGTTTTTTTTAAATTCCCTAAGATAGGAATCTGTGACTGATCTTTTGAAATATTGTATACATTTTATTTTAAAGCATACAATTTAATATTGTTTAGTATATTCACAAATCATTGAAATCATCAGACTTCCAGTTCCAGAACATTATTATCACCCCATTAATGGCCATTCCTAGTCCACTTCTCTTTTCAGTGGATTTGTGTATTCTGGACATTTCATAGAAACAGAATGACACAGCATGCAGTGTTTATGTTGGGCTTGTTTGTTTTGTGTGACACAATTTTTTTTCAAGATACAAAAGTTTGTTAGCACTTTGTTCTTTGGCTGAAAAAATTATATGTATGAATAAATCATATTTTGTTTGCATTCATCAATTGGTGGTTATTAGGTTGCCTTTACCTTTGCCTATTATGAATAGGAATAGGAACAATACAAGTCCTGGGAATAATGCTGCTTTTAGTAGTCCATACAAGGCAGTTTCCTAAGATTCTTAGAGATTATACAGAGGAATGCATTTGCCAGGTGTGATAGAAAACCTATGCTTTACCCTCTTAAGAAGCAACTGATATTTTCTACAATGGCTACATTATTTTTCCTTTCTGTAGTGATATTTTTGTTTGTGTTTTAACAAATAAAGCTTGCCTGAAGATCAGAGTGCAAAGCTAAGCCACTAGAGGCCAGGCAGTAGTGGCACACACCTTTAATCCTAGGACTCAGGAGCTGGAGGCAGAGAGATCTCTGTGAGTTCAAGGCCATCATGGGCTACAGGAGATCAAATCTAAAAGAGAAACAGAGCCAGGCAGTGGTGGCTCACACCTTTAATCCCAATACTGGGGAATCACATGCCTTTAATCTCTGCACTAGGGAGATAGAGACAGGAAGAGATATGGCTGGGCAGAGAAAGAAATATAAAGCAGGAGGAGACAGGCACTCGGTTACAGTCTGAGGCAGCAACTGAAGCAATCAGTCTGAAGATGTAGATCACATAGTTTGAGGAGGCAGACTGAGGACAGCATTGCCCTTTTGGTCTGAGCATTGGTAGAGGTCAAAGGTCTCTCTAGCGGCTGGCTGCACTGCTTCTCTGATCTCTCAGCTTTCACTCCCTGATATCTGACTCCGGGTTTTTATTATTAAGAGCAATTAGAATTTGTGCTACGCCGTTGCACCAGCGGTGTCCGAAGAGTCCAGTGTTCCTGTTTCATCATCAACAGTTGCTATTGCCTGTCTTGCTCTTTTACATTACAATCATCCTGTATCTAGTCCTTGTTAAACATATGCAGTGGCATTTCATCCTTCTTTTGATTTTCATTTTCCTGCTGGATAATGATATGGGGGGAATCTTTCTCGCTTTTAGAAATTCTACTTATTTATTTGTGTGGGTGTGCCACAGTGTGCTTGTGGAGATCCGAGAATGACTTGCAGGAGTTGGTCTTTCCTTCCTGGTGGTCAAATTTAGATCATCAGGCTTGGCAGCAAGTACCTTTACCCACTGAGTCAATCTTACCTGTCCCCCAACCCCAGTGTGAATAAGTGTGTATGTGTGTGCTTACGTGTGCATGTGTGTACAATGCACGTGTGTGTGTGTGTGTGCACGCGTGTGTGTGTTTAGACAAGGTCTCACTATGTAGCTGTGGCTGTCCTGAGCTCACTTTGTAGACTAGGATGCCTTCAAACTCAAAAGAGATCTGCCTGCTTTGGGGCTGGTTAATCACAGTAACATCAGGTCACTGGCTCTGGGTGGCTTCTGGCAGTAGAGACAAAGTGACTTGGCCCAAACTGCAGTTTACTGCTGCTGTGGTGGCAGTTGATTACTTCAGTGATGGTGGCTGAAAGTACAAGGATCAAAGTTTTCTGTCAATGTGTTCTTTATTGGTTTCAGTTTTGGTGATTTTTTAAAATTTCATTTTCAGTGTTTTCTTTCTGTTGCTGGCTTTAGGCTTAATTTCCTTACCCCTTCCAGGCTGTTATGGTGGACCCTTAATTTGTTCCCTTCAAATCTTTGTTCCTTTGTTATATAGACATTTAATCCTATAATTATCTCTCCAGGATTTAGCTACAGCGCATAACTGATGTGCTGTACTTTTATTTTCAATTAGTTAGAACATTTTAATTTCTCTTGAGACTTCTGGGACCTATGGGTTATTTAAAAGTATGCTGTAGAGTTCCTAAATACTTTCAAATTACTGACTCTCTGTTTATGATTTACATTTTGCTTTTGGAGTATGAATGTAGAATCCACATAATTTCTGTTTTCTCAAATTTTATTAAGATATATTTTATAGCCCACATCTTAGTAAATGTTCTCTTTGTGCTTTCCATGCCTTTGTGTTTTGCTGTTGTTGGACTCAGCGGTCCATAAATATTAATTTTATTATGTTGATTATGACTTCTATCTAGCCGGGTGTTGTAGTGCAGGCCTTTAATCCCAGCACTTGAGAGACAGAGGCAGGTGGATCTCTGAGTTCGAGGACAGCCTGGTCTACAGAGTGAGTTCCAGGACAGCCAGAGTTGTTACAAAGAGAAACCCTGTGTTGAAAAACCAGAGAGAGAGAGTCTGCTATCTGCTTTTTGATGACATTTTGCTACTGTCAGTTATAGACAGGAATGTAGTCTCTCTAGAATACACAGCTGGCTTTGTTTCCTCTTCATTTCTAACAGCTTTTGCTCATGTACTCGCGTGCTGTCTTTTTAGCTGCCTATGTCTTTAGGATTGTTATTTCTTCTTTGGAGAACTGATTCCTTTCATTTTTATTTTTTGTGGTCCTGACGATGCAACCCAGGACCTTATTCATGCTAGTCAAGTGCTGTGTTACTGCTCTAGTTTGCTTTTTACTGCAGTGATGAAACACAAACTAAAACCAACTCGGGAGCACAAGGTTTATTTGGCTTCCAAGTACAGAAGTCATGGCAGGAACCTGGAGGCAAGAATGTAGACAGAGACCATGGAAGAACGCTGCTTGGTGGCCAGCCTCCTCTGGCTTGATCACCTGCCTTTCTTATACACCTCACCTGCCCAAGGATGCTACTTCCCACAGTGGGCTGAGCCCTCCTATAGCAGTTAAGGAAATGCTTCACCTGGTCAGTGGGCTGGCTCAGTGGGGAAGGGTCTTTGCTGCCAAGCCTGATGACCTGGGTTTGGTCCCTGGGGCCCACATGGTGGAAAGAGAATTGAATCCCTTTGATCTCCACAGGTATACACACACACACACACACACACACACACACACACACACACACACACACACAGTAATAATAATAAAAAAGAATAGATATGGCTACAGGCCTATCTGATTTGGGCAGTTCTTCAGTTGAGGTTCCTTTCTCCAGGCGATCTGAAGTTTGTGTCAAGTTGACAGCTGAAGCTAACTCTGACACCTCCCAGCCACTTGGGAGACCAAGCCAGAAAAACAGGATTGGTGCCAGAGATGTAAATGGCAGTAGCCTGTGTCAAACCCATTAAATTATATATTTATGTGCTTATATATAAAACAATAATAAAGAAAAAGAGGCCATGAATTTGAAAAAGGAAGAGAAGAAGGATTATGAGAAGAGTTGGAAGGAGGAGGGAAATGATATAATTGTATTTTAAATTTTAAAAATTGCAAAAAACAAAATAAAAAGACCACATACATTTTTAGGCAAAACATAAAATAAAGCAAATATTTATATAGTTGAATGCAAACAACCTTTGTCAATGTTTTGATTTATTGCATTTAACCTTTCTTTTTCTCCCCTTCTCTCATGTAGTATCATTTATAGTTTATTTTGCTGTTTTAGCTTTTTAGTGATTGCTTTGGGGCTTGTGATATCCATTTAAAATAAATGAACTTTCCTTTCATATAGCACTAAATTGCTTTACTATAGTGAAAATTTAACAGAATATGCTCAATTTCCCTACTACATTAGTGCTGTCATTATTTCCAGCAGTTATATTTTAGGCAAATTAACAATAAGAAAAATAAATCTAGGCATGGTTTTGTATGCCAGTCATCTGATCACTAAGTAGCCTGAGGCAGAAAGATTGTGATTTTTGAGGCCTGCCTGGGCTACATAGTGACACCTCATCTCAAACTAGACAAATAAACAAAATAAGCAATGCCTTTAATCCCAGCACTGGAGAGGCAGACGCAGGCAGGTCTCTACCAGTTCCTATCAGTCCAAGGTCAACCTGGTCTAGTAGCAAGTACCAGGCCAGCCAGGAAAGCAGTGAGAACTTCCTTGTCTCAACAACAACAACAAAAAAGCGCAAAAATGTGAGTTTTCAGTAGACTACTTGGGAGTTTCTACATCACTAATTATGCTATTTAGAAATAGAGATACTATTACTTTTTCTTTTCCTAAAAGTTTGTCTTAAAGCCAGGCAGTGGTAGCACACACCTTTAATCCCAGCACTTGGGAGGCAGAGGCAGGCGGATCTCTGTGAGTTCGAGACCAGCCTGGTCTACAAGAGCTAGTTCCAGGACAGGCTCCAAAGCTATAGAGAAACCCTGTCTCGAAAAACAAAAAACAAACAAACAAAAAAAACCAAGCTGGGTATGGTGGCACACACCTTTAATCCCAGCACTTGGGAGGCAGAGGCAGGCGGATCTCTGTGAGTTCAAGGCCAGCGTGGTCTACAGAGGGAGTTTCAGGACAGCTAGGTAGGACTGTAACACAGAGAAACCCTGTCTTGAAAAAAAATAAAGTTTGCCTTAAATCCTCTCATACCCTGACTAGAGCTACTAGCATTATATTTCTAAGAGTCTTAAGGACAGGGCTGGAGAGATGTCTCAGCAGTTAAGAGAACTTATTTTTCTTTCAGAAGACCTGAGTTTAGTTACCAGGACCTCATGGCAGCTCACTACATTTAATTCTACTTCCAGGGAATTTGATGCTGTCTTTTGACCTCTACAGGGTCCCCCATGTATGTGGTTCACATATATACACTCAGATACACATACATACATATACATAAAATACTACATTTTTTTTTTAAAGACTGGTAAGAACAGACTCAGCTGATTATTCCCTACCTGAGCTATGAAGTGTGTGCTAGCGGTTGACTTTCAGAAAGTCTCTTCATTAAGTTGATGAGGTTTTCTGTTCTCCCTAGTTTGCCAAGCTTTTGTATTGTGCGTGCATGCTTCATTTAGCCAAATGATTTTTCTGTGTTGTTAGTATGATCATATATATGTTTTTACTTGCTTAGTGTACTGGTTGATTTTATGTCCACTTGACACAAGCTAGAGTCATCAGAGAGGAAGGACCCTCAATTGAGAAAATGCCTCCCAGCCAGGCAGTGGTGGCGCCTCCCTTTAATCCCTGCACTCAGGAGGCAGAGGCAGGGGGATCTTTGTGAGTTCGAGGCCAACCTGGTCTACAAGAGCTAGTTCCAGGAGAGGCTCCAATGCTACAAAGAAACCCTGTCTTGAAAAACAAAACAAAACAAAACAACCAAAAAATCCAAACAAAAAAAAAGAAAGAAAATACCTCCCTGAGATCCAGCTGTAAGGCATTTTCTCAATTAATGATCAATGACGGAGGGCCCAGTCCTTTGTAGGTGGTATCATTCCTGGGCTAGTGGTCCTGGGTTCTTAAGAAAGCAGGCTGAGCAAGTGAAAGCATAGTGAGCAAGACAGTAAACAGCACCCTCCATGGCCTCTGCATCAGCTCCTGCTTCCTGGTTCCTGCCCTGCTTTAGTTCCTGTCCTGATTTCAATGATCAACAGCAATGTGGAAGTATAAGCCAATAAACCCTTTCTTCCCCAACTTGCTCTTTGGTTATGTTGCTACATTACAGCAATAGAAACCCTAAGAAACTTAGCCAGCTGCTACAATCATATATGCTAATTCCTTGCTCTCTCTACTCCAGTTCCTCCACCCCTCCCCCTCCTTACACACACACACACACACACACAGATACACTAATGCAAAATACAAATCTGTGTCTATACAGTTGACCCGTAAATAATGTAGAAGTTTAGGGCACCAATCCTCACACAGTCATGCATAGATGTATAAGTGTGTGTGTGTGTGTGTGTGTGTGTGTGTGTATGTGCACACGCGCGTATGCATGCGTGCATGTGTTGCTAAGGAAAGAAACTCGGGCCTTGTGATGCTGAGCAGATGCTTTGTCACCTGAGTCATGTGTAACTTTTGATTTTTCCCAAAACGTAACTATTGATAGGCACTTCTGTTGCCTTAAAGCTTCACCATTAACACAGACAGCACAACAAAACACACTTTGTATATGTATTATAAATAGCAGAGTGTAAGTAAAACGCACAGTCTATGAGTGTGAAGAACTACTAACATGGCTAGGTGACGATGGAAAATCAAGCTTCCTATGTGATCTCTAGTGGAACCTTGGTGTGGAGGTCTTTGTTATAGCCCCGCACTGATGAAGGTTCTAGCATCCTACTTGGCTTTCTGCAACACTGCCTTTATTTGTTAGTACTTTTTCTTACAGTAGATATTAAGTCAGCACCATATTCCTATCTGAATTTGCCTTTTGCTACCTACTATTGATCCTAAACTTCTTTCTTGTTAGTGGTTTACACTATGAATTCTTCTCTGCGCTTATACTTTTCTCCTTCTGTTCTGGATGGGCCTTCCTTGGTGATCTGATAGCAAATGTTTGTTGGGCATTTGTGGCACACACCTTTAATCCCAGCACTCAGGAGGCAGAGGCAGGCGGATCTCTGTGGGTTCAAGGCCAGGCTGGTCTACAAGAGCTAGTTCCAGGACAGGCTCTAAAGCTACACAGAGGAAACCCCGTCTCAAACAACAACAATGAAACAAAAGCAACACAAACACAGCACATAAAAAAAAACCCAAAACAAATCAACCAAAAAAAAAAAAACACCTTAAGCAGTGTTCTAAAATGTGAGAATCTTAATAATATCAGAGGAATGCAAATGAAACCATAAGATGATTGGTCCTTACACCTGCTAGGATGGTTATGCCTGTTCTATAGGCAGCTTCTCCTTGAGCCTCATTTTAGGATTTAAGGATCTACAGTTTCAGATGTAGAGATTAACAAGACATATATCCTGTTTTCACCAATCTTTATGCACCTTTAAAAAATATTTATTGCTGCCATTCATATCTGCCTTTCTGAGCATTTACCCAAGATAATTCATTCTCAGTCCCTGCCTCTCATTATTGGAAATGAGATGCTCTCACTTTCTAAACAATACAAACTTTAAAGACTAAATAATGTGCTTTTATCACCTATTTATGTCTAGTCTAGCAATAATGCCAAGTAAGTCTTACAAAAATGCATTTTGAATAAATATAAGCCCATTAAGATCACGAATTTTTGAAACTGAAGGTAAAAAATTTAGTATTGAAGATATATTGATTATTGATTATATTTGTTAAAAAGTAACTTTGTTGCAATCATATGTAGTTGGGGATATGAGAGAGCAGATAATTAATTATGATAAGGAATAAGTAAAGAGTGTATGTACTCTCTGTCACACACACATATACAAATTGGAGATAAGGTCTTACTATGTAGCCCTGGCTGGCCTGAAACTTGTTATATATATTAGACTGACCTCCAATTTATAGAAATCTGCCTGTTTCTCTTTCCTAAGTGCTAAGATTAAAGGTGTGCACCACCAAGCTTGGCCCAAAGTATATATTTAAAAGAGCTCAAGTTTATTGGCTCAGAATTTGACATTTGAAGAGCAAAAGTGCTTAGTGATCACCAATAAAAGGACCTGTAAGGTAAATATTTTAGTTGCTTTATATGAAAAAAAAAAAAAGGCAGACAGTGGTAGCGCACGCCTTTATTCCCAGCACTTAGGAGGCAAAGGCAGGCAGATCTCAGTGTGTTTGAGGCCAGCCTGGTCTACAGAGAGAGTTCCAGGATAGCTGGGGATATGTAGAGAAACCCTATCTTGAAAAAAATGAAAGACAGAGAGAGAGAGGGAAGAGGGGGCTAGAGAGATGGCTTAGAGGTTAAGAGCACTAGCTGCTCTTCCAGAGGTCCCAAGTGACCTGGTTCCATTTTCTGGCATGCAGGAGAACACTGTATATATAATAAATAAATGCCTTAAAAATAAAGATCACATTTTGTAGAAAATAAAAGCAGCATTAATTATTACTTTTTATAAAAGTATTAACATAAAAGTGATATTTATCTTGAATCCTCCAAAATCATCTATTTTTGATGTGTCCACATATATAATTTATCTACAACAATTGGTTTGTGTTTTATCATTTTAAATTGAGTTGTATTTTATTGTTTTAAATTGAGACATAAAGGCTTGGAGTTATAGCTCTTGGTAGAACCTGTCTAGCACATACAAAGGTTCTATCCCCAGCAGCAGCAGCAACACACATGCACATACAGAGAGAGAGACACACACCCCAAACTACCTTGACAAATAAAATTATATATATGTTATGATTTACAGTGCGAGTGACCCTGGCAGGTCCCACTGTGGGTGTGGAACACTGCAGTGGATAAGGGAGAGACAGGTATGCCATGCAGAGAGAGCCTGGGTATGGAGAGTTTATTTAGTGGGTATTGGGAGGGTATAAGGCTAGGAGAGGTATGGGGGGAGAGAGAGAAAGAAAGGGGGAGAGAGACAAAAAGCTGTCTCTTCAGAACAGTGGGG
>PVIU01015952.1:0-46526 GCA_004026605.1 Ondatra zibethicus
GGTGGGGGAGCTATGGTGATGAGGGGGAGCTATGGAGGTGGGAGAGCTATGGGGATGCGGGAGAGCTATGAAATGGTAAGAAGATTGATGGTTGCCCAGGATTGGACATTGGAAGGATGGTAAGTGAAGCCCAGAGCTTCTAAGAGTACAAAAGTATTTTGTATGCTACTCTAGTGATTGATTCATATCATTCTACACATGTTCAAATCTATAGAATGTTATAGAAATACCCTACCAACAGTGAACCCTGATAGGACCTGTAGTCTTTGGGTGATGGAGGCTGTTGATAATGGAAGAGGCTGTGCCTTTGTAGGGACCAGGAGACACCAAGGAAAGTGCTTTTTGTGAACTTAAAACTGTTTTTTAAACTTAAATAATTAAAAAAAAAAAGAGGAAGAAAGGCTAACCCCAGTAGCCCCTGAGATTCCAAGAGCTTCTAAAAATCTATGTGGTCAAGAAACAGTCCACAAGAGGGCGCAACAATCCTGCTCAGTGCTCCCCACAAACTCCTACCTCACCAGAGAGAACCTGCAGGGAAGACAGGCTTGCAAGGTGAGGCGACTCCTCTGCATGTTCCCAGAAACTGCAGTGAGTGGGAGGGGCCTTTTCAGTAGGGAAGGATCCTGTCAAGTCTGTGCAGCCCTGGGCGCCCCAGCACAATCCTGGTGTCTGTATTTCAGTGGGTGGGCACAGAAGGGAATGGGGCCACAAACCCACCTTCATCACCCAGACAGATTCAAAGAAGAAAGATGCCATAGCCATTAAATGTGATTGCATTGAGATTTAAACACACACACATACAAAAAGAAAGAAAAAACTCGCCAGCACCTTTCTCTGGGGCTATGTGGGTGTTATTTTGATTCTAATTAGTATTTCCCCCTCCTGAGAGCTTGGGAATGGTACACAAGTCCCAACCGATTAGAGACTGAGGACTAAGGCAGTGAGACGCCTTGTGCTGCTCCAGCACTGTGTTCCACCATTCACGGTGCCTCCCATTGCTTGAGCAGTGCAGTGGACTTGGAAACTGAAAAACAGTAATAAATTTGCCTGGGACTTTGTGTAGCTCTGAGAACTGAGCCTGCTCCTGCCAGGGGCCCTGCCTCATGTGGTGCCAGCTGGCACTCCGGAGACTTAACACCCAGCCACATATTCCTTCCCCATCACAAGCAGAGGAGGGAAAGACTAGAGTGTGGAGACTGGAGGCTGTCCAGGGACTAGGCTGGAAGAAGATGGGGAGCAGCCTGTACTCCTCGGACTGTTCTAGAAAGGCTGCCAAGCGGGCAGGCTGCCAGCAACCTCCAGGCCTGGCCATCCATTTCTTGTGAAGCTGCATGTCATAGCAGGCAGGGTGAGGCTTCCGATACTGGGTCAGGGCTGGGTCAGCTGAGAAGTGCTTGCCGCTGGGGGAAGATGTGGGAAGTGGGGTTGTGGCCATTTTTGTGCGTGATCTTTTTCTCGGCAATTGGTGAGGTCGCCTCTCATCCCATGTCCCTGCCTTGAACTCTGGAAGGAGTGGCTCAGCTATTGAGTGGGTGACAATTCCCACAAGCACCGGCCTTCCTGCCTCCTTGTGGTTGGCACACAGGCCCTCGGGAACCCAGACGCAAGATCCTGGAAGCATGGAAAAGTTCGCATGTTTCCGTGCCTCTCAGGCAAACACCAGGAAGGCTGTGGTTTCATGTGCTGCCGGTCCCATTCTCTTCTCCACATACTTCTGCACGTAGTCACCCGAGCCAGCCGCAGCAGACCCTTAATCGTATGGAGTTGTTTACAGCAGGCCGTAGTAGACATTATCTCACCCAGTTCTCCCCCAAATCTGTGAGGTCAGTGACAGCCTTAATCGCATCCATCCACGTTTACAGGTCTGGGAAACAAGATGGAGCAATTGTTTGGTATGCTACAGCTAGAGAAGAGAGCGAGGTCTGAAACTTGTTGGGTCATCTGAAACGGTCTTCCCTTTCCAGTCCCCCCCCCCCCGTGATGCTCTACTGTAACCCAGGATACCAAGGCCTGTGCTAAGGGCTGGCTTAGCCGTGATGAGGCAGAGGAGGGGCTTTCCCCCTTCCCCCTTTTCTCCCCTTCTCTCTTTCCTCACTGTCTCTCTCATCTATCCTCTCCCTCCCCCTCTTTCTCATAACAACAGTTTTAGCAACACGTGAACGAGTGGGTGGGTGGGCTTCGCAAAGGCCTGGCCCATCCTCCCTGCCCCTACTTCCCCATGCACATGCGCAATTTGTATCTAGTTAAGATGGAACTAGAGGCTGAGGAGCCGACAGGACAGCAACAGCTGCAGGGGATACTGGTGGGTAGGTAGGACAGTAGATGTCTTACCATGGTCGCTGGGAGCCCGCAAGGACAGCGAATCCCCTGGCCCAACCCCCACGCCTGCTGAAGTAGGAAGTCAGTGGCGGGAATCAGGTATCTGTGTTTTGGAGCTATGGAGGCTACTGCAGCTGGAATGGTCAACAGGGGCCTTCCTGGGAAGGGGACAGCTGAATAAAGAGCTTAAGGATAAGGAGTCAAACATGCAGACTCCTGGAGAAGAAAGTCCCCAGGGGAAGGAATTAAGCTCGAGTGTCCTGAGCGTAGGCTGAACTTGCTATGTCTCCAAGCAAGTCACTGTGGCTATGGGGGAGAATGAGTGAGCATGGGGCGGGATGGAGGAGTCTGGCTTCTGGTCTGTTTATAGTGAAAGCCATCAGCAAGTCTGAGTATATACTTACCGTGGTTTGCTTGCCCCTCATCTCTTTTTTTAAGAAATGAGGTATAATTTACTGGTAATGAAAGGAACCCCTGCTTAGGGTCCAGCTTGATGAGTCTTTGCTTACACCATCAACTGTGTATTCATCAACCACATCAAGGGTTAGGTCCTTAAAGAGCTCACTGTGCGTTGCTCAGAAAATGGGTGGAAGGCTGGTGGCTATAATGACAACAGATATGCCCTGAGAAGACAGTTGCAGCCATGTGCCATGTGCCTGTAACGGGACTTAGAATTCAGTGGCAATCACAGAAATGATGATAAGTCATTAATGGGGTTGTACTTCGGGCAATGATTTGCTGATACGAGAGAGGAATGGAGGTGTCCATGTCACTCAGTACTGAAGGCTGTTTACTGAGGTGAGAGTGTGTATCTATGTAATGCTATAGCAAAAGCCTGCAGTGGCTCAGCATTGCCAGACCATCCCAGTTACATCTGTGCACATCTGGATTGCCAAAATTTAGTCCAATTATGCATCCCTAGCATACAGTTCTTCAACGAGACACAGGTCCCGATAGCCCCTTCCGTCAGCTGGCAGACCGAGCGCTTCCCAGCGGAGCTGAAAGCAGAAAAGCAAGCAGGCCTAACCCTCTCTGCTGCCTTCTAGATCCTGATGTCAGAGCCTGGCAAGCTGCTGCAGAAGGTGAGGGTGTGGCTGCAGGAATACTGGAACGTCACCGACCTCATCGCCATCCTTCTCTTCTCGGTGGGAATGATCCTCCGTCTTCAAGACCAGCCCTTCAGGAGTGATGGGAGGGTCATCTACTGTGTGAACATCATTTATTGGTACATCCGTTTGCTAGACATCTTCGGCGTGAACAAGTATCTGGGCCCATATGTAATGATGATTGGGAAAATGGTAAGCAAGGGCATTTGGGGCCATGTCACCCTTCCCTGGAGGAGGATCCCTGATAATAGAAAGAGAGATGTGATTCATTTGGATTTGCTACTAAGGTCTGCATGAGATGGCCCCAGGGGTGCTTCAGTTTTTTAATTCCCTTTAAGTGTTTACAAAGTTGACTCTATTGCTATATAAAAACTAAAGAAAGCAATCATCAGCCGCCTTTTTTTCTAACTGAAGCATATGGAAAGATCACTTGCTTTATGGCAGGCACCGGCTTAAGAGCCCAGCAAAGCCAAGCAGTGGTGGCATACGCCTTTGATCCCATCACTCAGGAGGCAGAAGCAGATGGATCTCTGAGTTTGAGGCCAGCCTGGTCTACAGAGCAGGTTACAGGATGGCCGGGGCCACACAAATAGACCCTGCCTAGGAAAAGAAAAGGAAAAATAGTTGAGCAAAGATGCCATTTTATGAGGTTGGGACAAAGGGAAAGGAAGGGAAGTACTTGGCATGGAGAGTGAAAAGGTCTTCATGGTGTCTGTCATCTATGAAGTCCAGAAGGGTCGCTCACAGGTCAAGACAGATTGACACAGAACGTTCACGGTGGGTGGGCATGGAGGACAACTTGGTCTCCACTGAAAAATGTTAACAGATTTTGAAGACTCATAGAAGATGAGTTTTTAAGGTGACATTTGAAGCTGGGTATACTTGTACAGAATACCCAACACTTGGGAAACTAAGGACGTCAGATCCCAGGCCATCCAGGGTTAGTTACATAGCAAAAGCTTATCTCAAGAAACCTGATGTAAAATAAGATCAAATAAAACTCTTTTAAAAAGTGGAGTCTAGTCCACAAAGGGGGGGGGGGATTAAGTTGATCTGAGTTAGGTAGGCAGAGTCTGAGTACTGGGGAAAACTGAATAACCTGGCTCCTGAGTGAGGCACCTGCTCCTCTAAATTCTTTAAAATAAAAGAATCTCAAGTGGCGAGTTAATGTGCCTCTATACAGATGTCTGAGAACTTCAACTTCCTGACTATATTCCAGTTTCCAGAATTTTCCCATAAAGACTGAGCCTGGGGTAGCCAGCATCAGTGTGACCCTGGTGACAGGCGTGGAGTGGAGGTGGGATGTTGGGTTTGTGAGCTCCTTCCTCAGACAGTCTAGGGGAATTACCAGAGCCTGATGCCCGCATGTATGTCTCTGACATGTGGAAAGCTAAGAATATCCACCCTACCTGAAAAAATACCCCCTCGTAAGAGTCTCTTTGGGATCATCTCTAGTTCCATCCTATGAGTTGTTGAATCCAGAAAGTGGCATTATAGATGCCCCTTTGTACTGCCACTCAAGTTCACTACAAACACCACTCAGCATTTACTAAACATCTGCGTATGAATTCTACTGAAATACATCTTAAATAACCAGAAATCTCCCTATTAAAAAAACCACCAAAAAAATCCATTCAAAGAAAGGAAAAATTTAAATTCAAAATCAATTTCCTTTACTCTTTGATATTCTGTTCGCGCCTTCTAAGGCAACGAAGAGCAACAAACATGTACTTTGCAGAGCTGTGATCATTGGGACTGGCACATGCTGAACAATAGCTGGCTCATGGTCAGCTGGCTGGTAAATTGCGTTTCCTATTGTTATGTTCAAATTGTCTTTGTAAAGGACAATGAAGGAAGAAAGGTTTATAAACACACAGTGTCTTCTATATAACCAACCCTTTCTTACACAAGCTTGAAATTATCACACCAACGCTGTTTAGGGTAAATAGCACCAGACGTGTTCTAGAGAACAGAAACATGGGTTCTGGAGCTTCAGTCACGCAAACTGAACCCAGTTCAGCTTGATATTGTTTGGGGAGGGGGGACTGTGCATATTATTTGTTTATTCTGCCCTTATGTCTTCATTTAACAATGGCTTTGAGACTCTGGTGAAAATTCTTATGTCTTAAAGGTAGACCCTGGGGAATGGGTTTGAAGGAAAGGAGGGACCTGTGGATCCTGCTCCCAACTTACATAGGAAAATGTGCATATAGATTTTCCGGAGAAAACAGGCCTTTTTTGAGATTCTCAAATACATTTCCAAGCGAACCGAGAAAAAGATAGAAAACTATAACAGTTTGGAAATCAGGCCAATTTTTCTCCACCTTGACACATTTTTTTATTTTTTTAAAGAGTGTCTCACTATGTAACTCAACCTGCCCTGGACTTTACCCTCCTCCTGCCTTTGCCTCCTCAGTGCTAGGGCTACAGGCATGCACACCACACCCTGTTGGGACTGCGTAATTCTTTGTTGATAAGTCCCCATCCTGTATACTGCCGGATGTTTAGCACCAGAGAGAGAGAAAAAGAGAGAGAGGAGAGTTAGGACAACAAAGATGTCTGCAAACATTACCAAATGTCCCCTGAAGCACGGAACTGCCCTCTGTCATGAACATTAGGCTCCCATTTTAGCTTTATTTATTAAAATACAAGTGAAATGCCACTACATTTCCCTTTTTTGTCTAAAATTAAAAAAGATTATTAATTAGGGGGATTATTTAATCTGATAGTTTTTTATGATAACCTTATTTTAACAGAATATTCAAAGACCCAAACCAAGTCAATTATTTTTAAGTCTAGGTGGCATTTAAATATTTGAAATATCTAAAGTTACATTAATGCAGTGAGATTATCTTAATTTCCATGCCTATCATTTTAATAATGGCGTAATTACCCCAGTTTTGACTAAAATAAAAGCTTACTAAGAAATGAGGAGGAGGGCTGTGATGTCTTTTCTCTGCTTTTTAACTTATGAATGACTTCATTTATCAGTCAGGAATAAGTAGGAAATTTGGGGACTTTGAGTTCTTACAGGATGCTTTTAAGATAATTAGTTCGATAATTGAGTCATCGATCCAGAAGGTAGATAAAATCCATCCTTGGAGTTTGTCAGTGAGCCAGATGGACGGCAAGCTGGAAGCTGAGGAGTCTTCCCAGATGTGTTATATACAAAGCCCCCAACTTTAGAGGCTCCCTCTTTAGTACTCCACACCTAGGAAGCCCAGCGCCTCGATATCTGGAGACCAAGCACAGGATAGCCAGGTGCTCATTCAGAAATCATTTTCTGTGTTGTCAAGGAAACCAACCAGTGCATCAAATAAATACCCAACAGCACAGAACTCCTTCGTCCCTTCCCACGGTGAATCCTGTTCATGTGCACGTCCAGGTTTACTTGAAATCCTGATTCTGTTCTTCCATGTTTCATTCCTCAAGGAAACTCTGTAACTGTGGACTAACTCACTTACGTAATGCAGAAGAAGCCATGATAGGAGCTGTGCAGTACTGTGCTAGGCACCCTGGGAGAGGCATCTCAGTCCTCAAAACTGTTAAACCCATGGAATTGATCTTAGAACCTTCCTACATTAATTAAATAAACAGACTCTGAGAGAAACAGGGACAAGGTTCAAACTCCTGACTCCAGATCCTGACCTTCCAATAATAACACATTAGCATTTATGAGAATTACTGCATAGCCATTGAGTCAAAGGTAATCGCGTGATTGTTATTATTATCCCACACTCTTACAACATTTAAAAACAAGACTAAGCACCTCATTCCAGGCCACTTAGCCAACTTTCTTTTTCGTTTTTAATGGTCAGGAAAAAGTTTTCTTTAGTGGAATTTTTTTTTCTCACATAGCTATTTTTGCTAGCAGTCAGGATCAAAATCCAGGTTGTCTGGCACCTGAGAACTTGTGCTTCCTCCCCACCATGGATAGTCTCTGTTAAACACACTGAAAGGCATTCGTAAGACTGGGCAGGATCTTAACATTGATCTCACTGGATAATTTCACTTTGGAAACAAAAGAAGTCTGCTCCTCTTCTTATTATTGGGGCTCAGATCCTGATATTTTTATGACAGTAAAGACTTTGACATAGAGAAAGTTCAGCATATGGGAAGAATTTTTTTCTTTTGCCATTTTGACCTTGTGAGTAGATATTAGAAACAATAATTTAAAAAAAAGTTGAGACATTAAGTTGGTGCTGTTTCTGTATTTCCTTTCTGAGTTTTCTTCAGTCAGGCTAGCCCTGCACTCTCGTGAGCCCACCTAATCCTCCCCACCCGTCTTTTAATAAGTGTAACCCAATATAACATGAAGACCCATCTGTGCTCCTTCATTGATACAACTTTCTATGAATAAATGATCAAAGAATTTTATAAAATAAAAAGAAGACAGAAGATAAAACACGGACCTGGGTTTCCACCCAGTCATCTCAACTACTTCGAGACCTGTGACCACCAACTGGAAGAAGAAATAACAACTACCATAAACCTGCAGGGAAATGGAAAAGAGGAATCTTGGAGAAATTCCTATCTCGCTTCAAGGTCTTAAAATTTTTGGGCAGATGTGTTCTGAAGTTGTCTTGAGAACTGATAAATTGATCTAAAATATATTGAGGCCCCTGTGTCCTAAGGCACCCAGAAAGAATGTAATGTTTAAGTTACTGGAATAGGTACCATGAAATATTCTCTTTTAAGCTAGAGGTAGAAACAGGTCCATAGCAGAGTGTGTGTTTAGTGTACATTAGGCCCTTGTCCAATCCTCAGCACAATAGTAACAATAATAAATAAGTAAAACTGTCTGAAACCTTCTTTATCACTGATAATTATCATTCATTATTTTCTGTAAGTGGGTACTCCTTACACTATAATATCCAAGAGGAGGAAGTCTTTGGTGTCAGACAGTTTCACACAAGGAGTGAAAACCAATCTTTGTAACTTAAGAGTGTGAGGGACATACTGATTTATAAAACAGGTAGAACAGGACATAAAGACTACTGAGACAGGGGTTCAGTCGCTGCTAAGACTAGCTCTCTCTATCTGCTCCTTCCCTGGTGGGGAAACTCAGCCTCCTGCATGCTACATGATTACAAGGAATGAACGTTATGAAGAATGAAAGGGAACGTCTCTCTCTACTTCTATTTTAAAGAGATGGTAGAACAGGCTATGTAATCTCAGCACCCTGGAGGCAGAAGCAGGAAGAGCACGAAGTTGCAGGCCAACCTCATCTACACAGTGAGTTCCAAGATACTTTGGGCTCATACAGAGACCCTGTCTCAAAAAAAAAAAAAAAAAAAAGGTTCTGAAGATTCTGATAGTCCTGTCTTGTGTCACATGCTTACCTCATCATGGCTTCCATGGAAGGAGATCCCACAGCTAGCCTAGCTTGGACAGCACACCCATCTTTCAGGCAGATGCGTTGGAACTATCTCTTAAAGAAAGAAGTTGCAGGTTTGGAGCCACTCAGAACCACCACTTTTTGTTTAGTGTTGGAAAGAGAGCAATTGGGCAGGTGAAAAAGAGATGTCTAGTCACATAGCATTGAAACAAGCAAGGGGCCGGAGAAGGAACCGTGGGAAAAGGGAAGGAGGTGGGGTTGAGAAACACACCAGGGAGGAAATCCGTCAACAGACACTGGTCTCGGTCATGAAGCTACATAGCTTAAAGGCCAGTGAAGGCCCTCCATGATTAGCTACCCTACAGGAGAAACAGAGAAACTGGTGATTTGGTGAGACACGGATCCGTGGCAGAGAATCCAACAATGTGACGGGGCTCCCATTTGCCCTCCTGCCCTGGGTCTATTTGTAACCCTGCATTTTCTTGAGCTTCCCAAGTCACGTTAGCCTCTTTGAACTAAGAGTAAGAATATGCTGTTCTGCACTTGTTCTTAAAATAGCCCAACTATCCCAATTCTAATTTTCCTAAGAAGAAAGGAACCAAAACAAATGACTTGCCTTCTCTAATAACAGTTTTAAAAAAAATGGTGCTGGAACCATGTGAAGAACCCAAATTCTGAGGATTAGCACTTCTGTGCCTAAATGTAAATATATTCTATAGATGCCCATAAAAATGAAGGGGCTCAATTATGTGTGCACTTGTAAAAAAAATTTTTTTTTAGCTACTGACATCAGTATTCAGCATGTAGACATCAGCTTCAACAGTCCAGTTGTCCTCTTAGCTGGGGATTCCTTCAATGTCAGCATTCACAGGCACCCTCAATCACATGACTTTTCTCTTATTTCTCCTTCTCCACCCTTCCAGATGATAGATATGATGTACTTTGTCATCATTATGCTGGTGGTACTGATGAGCTTTGGGGTCGCCAGACAAGCCATCCTTTTTCCCAATGAGGAGCCATCTTGGAAACTCGCCAAGAATATCTTCTACATGCCATATTGGATGATTTATGGGGAAGTGTTTGCAGACCAGATAGACCGTAAGCAAGTTTATGATTCTCATACACCAAAGTCAGGTATTTAACTTTGATTGAGTCACGTCTTTTTCAAGTCCATTTGTTTGTCCTCAATAAATGGCTCAAGATAGAGGATCGATTCCTAGTTTGCTATCTTGGTGGAAACAAACAAGCACTGGAGGTGAATATAATACCTTAGCAAAGTATCTATCAACTGTTTCTTCAGGTATGTCCTTCCTGTAATACAAATGGACATCTAGTAGACCAAAGTTGATACAAAAAATGAACCATTTTAAATGATATAAATTTGTGTATAACTCAAACTCTTAAGGCAAGGTTTTTTATATTTCATTACTGGGAATATATTATGTCAAAACTACCCACTCCTACCTTAACCCTCAGCTTGCTAGGCTTTAGAAAATAAATTCTTAGGGCTTGACTTTAGAACAAATAAATAATTCTCAATTTCATCATTAGAATTCAAGATTAAGGGCAAACATCTGTATGGTATTTTCCTCATGCTAGAAGCTATTCCCCAACAGCCTTTCTCATTGTTAAGAGCTATTGAGACACAGATGAAGCCAGAATTCATTACCAAGAAGTATGGAAAATGCCCATAGGTCATAGACCGAGCTGTTGGCCGTAGATGTCGAGGTGGGGGGTATCTATACCCTAAAGTGATCTAGCGTGGACCAAGAGGCAGCAGCCCCTGTACTGTCAGTCTACTAGATACAGAGTCTCTGCAAAAAAAAAAAAAAAAAAAAACAACTCCTTTTGTGCGGAGTTGGAAGGCAGCTGTAGTCCTGAGTCTGTTCCAGGGTTTTATTTGGACCAAATGTCAGGGCACACCAGGCATCAGGAAATGACTTGGGGAAGAAAGCATCAGGGAAGAAGCATGTTTCAGTGTGGAGCTGAATCCCAGGAGCAGCTCCTTCTCGTTTTCCCTAAGGAGTTTAGCTCTGAAAATAACAACCCTCCAACACTGTTGAATTAACATTTTTTCAGACATTTATTTTTTTGCTGACAGGTCAGCCATGTGAGCCCTGGACTGTGAACACGGATTAGGGTCAGGTAGTTAGTAGGAGTGGGAGTAGAGTCTCGTCAGCACCTGCTCTCCCTCCTCATCCCAAGTGGGATGGGGCCTAGGCATACAAGGACAAAAGACGCCTGAGCTTGGAAGTCCTTGGACCCGTGAAGAGCGTGGGTATCCTGGCAACAGAACACAGTTACGCGTCATTTTCCCCTCCACGATAGATTCTGAACAAATACGTTTTCCTTCTCAAAACACGTTATCCGAGGCTCTGAGGCAAGCGTGACTTTTTGGAACACCTAATTGGAACAAATATCTGTTCCATAAGACTTAGCCAACTCACAGAGGAAGAATTTTAGCTCCATCCTCCAATTACGGTATCTTTGGCTGACAGGAGAAGGCAGTTTCCCAGGGACAGGAATTTCCTGTAGAGAGCATCCTTTCAAATGGTCCCTCCAGGCCAAACAACACTTAAAAAGCTTGCTATGCTGATTCTCCTTGGAGACAAGGCTATTACACACACACACACACACACACACACACACACACGGAAATTGCTTTTCCACTTTGTTACATTATTTTGCCTTTTCAAATTGTCCCTTTTTCTCCAAGAACGAGAGGAAGTCCACATGGGCATTTGAACAGTGTAGTGTGGGAAAAAGGGAGAGAGGAAAAGGAAGGGGAGGTGTGGATGGGTTTTACAAATGGGATTCTGTCTGTCCCTCTACAAGTGGCCATTTATTGATGTTGTACTATGAACCCAGCCTAGTGCAACAAACACTACCATCTGCTGAATACAAAGATTTAGTATCGCTGTTCTAAAAGAAGGGCTGATTATAGTTTAGAACTTGAGATCTCCTCACCACCCCCAAAGACAGAATAGAGGTGTTTTATGTGAAAATAGACAAATTTCCCCACTCTGGGAATTAGATCTGTGGTGCTCTATGTGTGTGAGGATAAATCTTGACCCCCAAATCCCAAAATAGAACTGAGCCAGCCTTAGGTGGATACACCCTTCTTGAGACCCTGCCCTCTTCTGTGATCTTCTGAAGCTGGCCTCAATGGCAGACTGTTCTAAGCTAAATCAGCCAGTTTTCTGTCGAGAGTGCTAAAGAGGATTCGTCCTTTCTCAAATGGATTTAGAAAACTGTCCTCAAACCTCAAATAACACTCGGCCGAGGTCACCAGACATCACTGTCCCTATTAATGACTCAAATGCCTATACTATGGCACACGGTGGGCCCGGTGGAGCTTGGATGCCTGCCTCCACCTCTTCAGAACTGCCTAGGAGAACCAACACCAAACTGTTTGAGAAAGGTACAAATCATTCAGATCATCGCCGCTGCCCTCCAGTGTGTGGTCTCCTCTCTGTGCCGTGTACAGGTTGGCGTGTGAAGCATGTATTCAGGCTGATAGGATCTCATATCCACCTGGACCTGCTGCCCTCCCGTGGTCTACCAAGCCCATGCCGTGGGTGTGCCCCGTGCGGCCCTTTCCCAGCGCTTCTCATTCCCACGCACCCCAGATAACTCATTCATAACTTGATGCACGTGCTCCATATGTAGCTCTGGATGTTTTGACTTCTCCGTTGCTGGACCCATTTCATGTGGGGGGAAATGATCTCTTTCTGAACTGGGACTGATCGGTGTGAATAGGCAATGGGACCTTCAGAATAGGTTATTCGTACCAACGTCTCACCTCAGAATGGAGGACAGCTAGAGTGCCCTCACTTCTGGGAGGCAGTGTTACCTAACTGTAGCGTTTTGGGTATATATTTTATCTGTTTTCCTGTTGTTTTAGACAGAAATTAACCTAAAAATTCAAAGACTATGGGGTGAAACCTGTGAGGTTACTTTCCAAATGTGCTGAAAAACTTGAGAAAAAAATTGGAATCACATTTTTAAAATTCACAAAATAACAAGTTCATTTGCCTTCTAAGTCATAATGGACTAGCACAAATGACAGACCAAGCTTAGTCTAAATTACCCGAGAGGATAGGGTTTGGCTTCTGACTTGGGAGCAGGGGCGTGCAAGGATGTGGTTAGAAATAGAAGATGGTGAAAATAAAGAAGAGACAGCAGCCGTTTTCACCGTGGAGGTTGGGCCTCATGTGAACTGAACTTGCTGCAGCTGGCTAGTTAGTTGGTCAGTTGGTATTTGGGTTTTACTTTACTTGGTTGTTACTGTTGCTGCTGTTGTTGTTCAGATAACCTGGAATTGACATTAAATACTCACACTACATATATTACTTTGCTAAGCCCAGCTAATTAGGTTCACCTGTATTAGCAGAGGTGACAGGGTGTCTCCACACACTCCAGCCTCTCGCTGGATGGGGGCTGCTTCTTACTTACAGGGCATCCTGCTGTATACTCAGATTCCTCAGGCTGTACCAAGACAGGAGAGAAATGAATCATGCTCTTGAATGCATTAAATACGGGTCTAAATTTAGTCCTCCTTTCTGCCTCTCTGGGTACTTTTACAAGTTTAGATAGTACTGTGAAAGCAGAATGTCCAGGACTTGCTTTCTACCATGACAGCTTAATATTATCTAGGCATTTCCCCTCTGAATTAAATATCCAATCTTCTTAGTGCGTGGGTCATTTTTTTTTCTTACTGCCTGGGGCTTTTTCATCTAAAATTAATAGGTAATCTGAAGGAGGAGGGGGTTTTTGTTTCATTGTTTTGATTGGCTTATTGATTGATTGAATATAACATTTTGCTGTTAAAATAACCCTTGCTCTTTGGTATACAGGTTGTCATTGTGACTTTGACTCAAACAAGGGTCAATCATGTGTACGGAAAGTACTGTCCTGAATTACTTTCCTGTCTCCAATTAATTGTTCCTGGATTTGGCTTTGGAAGTAGGACAGCTCAAATGTCTGAAATACATGTTCAGTGGTGGAGCGTAGAACACCAGGAGCCAGGAGGATGCAACCTCTTTAGCCGTTTAGCTCCAGGTCTCAGAACTCTGGTCTCAGCTACTGCTTAGTATTTCAGACTGACCACTAATGGCTTCAGAGCACAGGGATGTCTAATGGCTAGAGCATAGGGTGCATTACCCAACCAGGGAGCGCACTCTGGGAAGGAAATCTTGGGCCAGTGCCCACTGTGGAGGAAAGGGAAATTGTTCCGTGAGGTTCCATTTTTACAAACTGCTAA
Source organism: Ondatra zibethicus (assembly GCA_004026605.1). Classification (NCBI taxonomy): domain Eukaryota; kingdom Metazoa; phylum Chordata; class Mammalia; order Rodentia; family Cricetidae; genus Ondatra; species Ondatra zibethicus. The sequence continues at coordinate 14,027 of PVIU01015952.1, forward strand.
GGAAGCTAGCCAGTGCAGGGCTGTCTCTGAAAAAGTCGGGCCACACTGTAATGGATACCCACATGACTTGTTTACTGCTCCAAGCTTGGGCTTATGAGATTTACCCGAAGAACAGAGCTATCTCTGCATTAGGCCCCTGCTGTGACCTGTATGCATTCTGCTATCATGATATCCATGGTAAGTTCCTCCTAGGTTGGCCTCTATTTAGAGTCTATTCTTCATTCAAGGGGTATTTTCTTCTACCCATGAGCTGCAAAGCAAAGTCTGGGAAGAAACATGAAGGAGACATTGCCTTCGAGGAACTTACAGTTCAGGAGGGGCAACCTGCCTTTGCCAGTCTATGGATCGAGGAGACGCTCAGTGAGGAAGTCAGTTCCACACGGAGTAGGAGCATGGGTGTAATAGATGAGGCCTTGCGGAGAAGAAGAAAGCTGAGCAGAGCCCTGAAATATGAGCAGATGTGTGCTAGGCAGATGGGAGCAGGGGTGTGAAGAGAGAATAGCATTCCAAACTGAGACCATGAGTGGCAAGCTCCAGGCACAAAAAAAAAAAAAAACGATTTAGCATGGCTCGCTATAGAGTGAGAGGTAGGAGACAGGAAGCAGGACAGATGGGTCTAGAAGGAGAAGGAGAGGGAGATTGTGGGGAGGAAGGGAGATGGGAAGTGAGAGGTGAAAGAACATCCCTAATGCGGTAGTGATGGGAAAGGTGGGCAGCAGGAGACTGGAAGAAGGTACCTTAGGAAGACCTGGGCCAAAGTCAGATGGTGCCGAGGGTGCAGAAGAAGTGGGTAAGGAGTCAAAATGGGGGAATCGGAGCTTGCCCTGAGATCCCCGACTTAGTCTAACATATAAAAATCGTAGAGAAACTCAGGAAGATAAATATGCCTGGGGCTGGTGTCCCACTGGGGTTAGATTGAGTTTATAGATCCTGTACAGAGTTCAGGGAAGCCAGGAAGCTCAATAGATGTGCTGAACTATAAAACGAATTAAATTTGAAACGGGGGACTGAGAAGATGGCTCCATGATTAGCATTTGCTGTTCTTTTGGTGGGCCCAACTTCAGTCCCTGCACCCACATCAGGCAGTTTATAAACTCCTGTAGCTCCAGTTCCAGAGGATATGAAACCCTCTCCTGGCTTCCGCTGGTACCTTCATGCATAGTCTACACATACAGACAAGCAGGTACATACATATATATGTAAATAAAGATTGATTAATTAATTTAAAAGATCTTAACTGGAAGTGCATATTTTAGGATAAATGTCTTTTTCTGTGAAAGCCAAGATGGATGAACACAAGTAGAAAACACAAGTAGAGAGAGAAGAGGCTGGGGTAGGGTACCAAGGACAAAATCACAAAAATGGCAAAGCCTACCAAGAGAAAAGGGTCAACTAGGTGGATGCTTAGAAGAGTCATTGGTGACCTCTTTGCCAAGAATTTTCATTTCTGTGCTAGGGTTCCAGCCTCCCCAGAGATGGATAATTCTCCAGCCATTTGAAGAGACCTTTCTTCAAAGTCTGGTTACTCTAGTGCCTTTAATAGAATGCTTTTGATCCACCCTGGTTGGCATGACTTCAAAATCCGTATATTGTCCACTCTACTGTAACCCCTCTGAGTGAGTCCTAGGTAGCCCCACAAAAGAGCTTCCAGGGGTATGATACATTTTGAATTCTCATAACTTTCTCTTAGTCTTCTATACTAAACCCCCAAAATTTGTAATGAGAAGAAATATTGAGCTCCCATCTGTCCATGGGAACTATTTTGTCACCCAATTGCAAATTTCTTGGTAGGGAAAAGCAATATAAGAAGTATTTGTCCCTTTCAACAGAGACAAGTCAGTACACTTCCTTAAAAGTGCTATTTAATCTTGTTCTCTTCAACAAGTACAAAAAAATTAACTTAGAAAGTAGGAGTTGGTTAGGGTAAGAAAAGACTCCAGTTCTCCTCACTCTGCCTAGCTGTAATAGGCTGCAGGCTAGGAAAGGTAACCACTGCAGGATGAATAGTGGAGACAGCTGTATGGAGATAGGGCAACCCCCAATGATGTTAAATGTGCCACCGTCTATGATCTTATGGGGAAAAAGATACAAGAACTGACTGCTTCTAACCCCAAGCTGTTGACTTTGTGGCTGGGACAGCAAATTGAGTGCTAGCTACCATCCTCAAAGAAAACGTTAAGTGGGCTGAGCCAGTGAAGGGCACCCCCTAACTAGGAGGGAAGAAAAGCTGTACGTTGAGGACAGAGCAGGATTTGAACTCTTCACACTGGAGAGATGAAAGAGAAGATGCCAAGAGGCACTGGATTTCCCAAGTGAATCTCTAGGCATACCATAAATCTGGGACCTCAAATCTGAGCGTGGCTTGGCCAAGAATCTTTGAAGTACGAAATGACTATACTTAGGACAAACAAAGGGAATGCCTTCTACAGAGGACATGTAAGATTTATGCCCCCAAAGATATGACAAAAAAAATCACATATTTTGATAGGCTTTTGATTTTTTTCATTTCACCCCCTATGTCTATATTATATTTCCTCCCCACTTTCCAGATAAACCCTACCCCCATTTTTCCCATTCCCCCTTCATAGCACCTGTTCCTACTATCCCCCTCTCTAGAGCTCCTCTGTTTCCCCCCCCCCAGCCTTCCATGGTCCCTTTTACTTTCCTGGCTTATGCAGTTACTCCAGGTTTTATGCTCACATCTAAAGGCTCAGAGCTAGAAACAAATAAGAGAGAACGTGTGGCGAGGTCTGGGCTACCTCCCTCAGAATACTACTTTCCAGTTCCATCTGTTTACCTGCAAATTTCACGATTTCCTTTTTTCTGTGTAGCTGAATGAAAATGCCATTGTGTAAATGGACCCCATTTTTATTATCCATTTATCAGCCGAAGGACATATAGGTTGTTTCTATTTCTTTGGTATTGGGAATAGAGCAGAAAACTGACAACAACCAAAAGCCTACATTTTTATATTCCCAGATAAATCATTTTATTTTTGAAGGAAAAACAATAGGATGAGGAAGTAGAAGGTGGTTCTTCCATAAAATGGAGTGTGCACATCACAGAAATGGCAAGGATAAGCCAGGCATGTAATCCCTGCATTCAAGAGGCAGAGGCAGGTGGATTTTGCATTTGAGGCCAGCCTAGGCTATCACGCACAAACACACACACAGAGCTAACATAATGTTTAACCTCAAAGCACATTATTAAACATAGGCATCCAGTTGGCAATGTGGTGGATACCTGGTTCTCCCTCGCCCCCTTTTCCAGGTTTTGCACCCACGCCCCTGTTTCCATGGTCTCTAATACTGGGGGCTCACCTGCCACATTCAGATAACTGGCCCCAGGATTTTTTGCAGTCTCTTCATTACCCAGAGAACCTAAAGTGACCTGAGAGTGGGGATTCCAGGAAATCCTGCACCTTGCTTCTACCTGTTAAATGTGGGGGAATATAAATACTTAGCTGTTTTGACTCTTGTTGAAGCCCCCAAACTCCTACCTTGAGGCTGCAGAGTACCTTCCCGAAAGTGAGGCACAGCCCATACTCTGGAGCTCCCAGTGGGATGGGGTATGGACTCAAGCTTTACCTGAAGCTGCACTTTTTTTTAACCTTTCATTCCCCCCCACACCTCTCTTCCCGCATTCTGCTCCCACGGTGCATATTCCCTTCAATAAATAAATCACACTCACTTTAAAGTTCTCCTCAGCGATGCTTCTGGAAGAAACTAGCTTGGGATAGGCCCTCAGACTTTAAGTCTCCTCAGCTAAAACCCAACATCATTCACACTGGAGACTCTTTTCCAGCAAGGTAGGAAACCATGAGCATCCTGGATTATATATACAGCAGATGGCTCGTGGATCCACCCACATTTACAATGTGACAATCAGCTCTCCCATTACCCACTTCTTAGTTTTGTATTGGTATAACAAAATCCCCAAGGCTAGGGACTTTACAATAAAAGAGATGCATGGTAACACACACCTATTATCCCAGCACTTGAAGGTTGAAACTGGAGACTCACAAGTTTGATAAAAAAAAAAAAAAAAAAAAAAAAAAAAAAAAAAAAAAAAAAAAAAAAAAAAAAAAAAAAAAAAAAAAAAAAAAAAAAAAAAAAAAAAAAAAAAACTCTAAAAGCGAGATAAAAGCCAAGAAAAAGGGAAGAGAGGGAGGGCTCCTTTGCTTAGTTCTTCAGCTTCATGAACAAAGCCAGCTTGACACTGGCATCTTCTGGGCTCTGGTAAGGGCTTCATGATGGATGCTGTTATAATGGTGGGAATATGTGAGAAAGAAATCACATAGCAACACAAGAAACAAGAGACTAGCAAAGAGCCGGGCTCACCCTGTTTTATAAAACTCCATTCTTGAGAGAGTGAACCCACTCTGCATGACTGCCTTTAATCCCTTTGAGGAAATCTCTCTGCAACCTAATTACCTCCAAGTGGCCCCCAGCTCTTAAAGGTTTCCCTATCTCAACATCACCAGATAGCTGACAATACATGACTTTGAAAGGTCAAATCACACACAAGTTCTGTGCATGGTAGCACAGACCTGAAATCCCAGCAACTGGGGAAGGAGTGAGACCCTGACCCAAAACAAAAAGAAAAAAATACATCAACATGGCTGATAGAAACATGACTGTACCCTCTATAATAGTTGTGATCAGTAGCTGTAATAAAAGACACGTTGTTCCCAGGAGTCTCTTCAAGAAGTCATGCTTGACGCTGAAAAGAGTCACTCCAGTCTATTCTGCATTCTTAAATTCTTGCTTTGTACCCACAAGGCCTGTGAGGAAAAAGGAAAATATTTGGACATAGTCCTGCCTTTAAGGAATTTGTAAACCAGGCCAGGCAGGTGTGAGTAATTTTTTTCCAGAAATGACTAGATGTTGTTTCAGGGCAATATGGTCTCTGTCATAGTTAGCAGTGTTTTCATTTTACCCCCAAATAAATAAACCATTGTGTATGACTATGTGTCAATAAAACTTTATTTACAAGAACAAAAGGCAGGCCAGATCAGCCATACAGACTGATTAGACTCCTGACTAAGCCAACAGGCCATGTAAGTGTATGGTTTCCTTCCTACAGTGGTCTGTTGAACTCCAAGATAGAATCAGTTTCCTCACTACTCAAGTTTTGTCCAAAGGCATTAGATGCGCTTACCTCCTAGGAATATGTTACTCTACTGCCCCAAATAAAAGGGCCTGGCAAAGAGGAGGACATCAGTTGTTACCTGGGTTCATGTGTGTAGAAGGAAACCACATGGCTTCTGGGGTGGATTCTGCTCCCAGACCACAAAAACAGATGCTACCAGCAAGTCAATGTTTACCTTATAATCCCACTTATTTCTATTTTGAATTTATCCTTTTAAAACTGGGAGGCGATTACTGCCTGAGGCTATGGAGTAGGGTTTAGGATGGGAGGGGCGGGATGCAGGGCTGACTTGCCAGTCCATGTAGCTTCCTACTGAAAGTTAGTGTGTCTCTTCCAGCCCTGCAAAGTTAGAATGTCTCTCCACAGTCCCAGATTCCAGAAGCTTTCTCTCCCCAAAACCCTGCTACTTATAGCAGAACTCCCAGGATCACACAGCCTGGTCCCATGAAGCCCAGGTGCACTGGCATTCACTCTCGTCCACACTCACATCTATGTGCAGACTCCCATTGTCTCTTCTGTAGCCCTGCTTCAGTCAGGACATTTGAGTACACTCCCCCAAATCTTCCTTTCTGTGTTCCCTTCTACAAACATTCTCAGGGCCCTGAGAATTTATAAGAGAATAGACTGAGGGCTGGAGAGATGGCTCAGCCGTTAAAGGCTAGGCTCACAACCAAAAATATAAGAAAATAGCCTGAAAGATAGACAGGCTTTCTCTGGATTCTCGATGCTAACTCTCCTAGCCACGTAACGCTGAGAACAAAGCTAACACCTGTTCCAAAGGCAGGAATGGAAAGTGATAGGCTTGTCATCCCAATATCCACAGGGGACTGGCTTCAGGATTTCACCTCATCCTGTGGCTACCAAAATCCGCAGATGTCCAGGTCCCTTATACAAGATTACTTAGGCACATCCTCCTGTATACTTTTAGGTTATCTTCAAATTGCAAATGCCCAAAACAGTATAAATGCTAAGAACATGCTTATTCTCTCTTATATGTTTGGTGCAGACCATGTTTGTCATCCCCCCCCAACCCAGTATTTTCCTTCCATTTTTGGTTAATGAAGAGCCTTCAGAAACAGTGAGCCAACTCTATCTCAAAACCTTACCCCCACCACATTAATTTAGCCATCTTATTATTAAAAACTGGGTTTTCCCAATGTGCAGGTTACTGAGTTATGTGCATAAACTATGCTTCTAAGGGAAATTACATGTGAAGAATGACGATCTGTAGCCATGTCATTCTAAATCATTTCTCTGTGTGTCCACGAGGGTTTTACAGAGCCGAGGGATGACAGTGGTTCTGGAAGAGTCTTCTAGAACACTCTTGTGCAGTAGAATCACCTGTGACAGAACTGTGCTATCTGGTATCAGAGCTGCTGATCTTCCATGCTTCTGACTACTTGAAATATGGCCAGCATGAACGAAGGACTAACATTTCTATTTTATCTCATTTTAATTAATTGGGATTTGAACTAGAGCAGCTGTAGATCCCGAGTGGGTGCCGCATCGGACAGCTCAGCCCTAGAACGAAAAGCTTCCTTTATTATGCCAGCTCCATGGGAGCAAAAACCACCTCTCTCTGTTCGCTGCTGTAGCTTCAGCGGCTCAAGCTGTGTCTGGCACAAAGAAGCAACTCAGAAAGTCTCCAGCGCATGGTTAAACATCCCGGAGCAAGACACAACTCAGAAGGTCTCCAGCGCATGGTTAAACATCCCGGAGCAAGACACAACTCAGAAAGTCTCCAGCGCATGGTTAAACATCCCGGAGCAAGACACAACTCAGAAAGTCTCCAGCGCATGGTTAAACATCCCGGAGCAAGACACAGAGAAAAGCGGTGTTGTCAACAGCTTTAAATAACCAAACAAACAAGCAGATCCCAGTGAGCAGGCCCATGGAGATAGAGAAATCAGGGTGCTGTGAATGTCGGGCCTGACAGTGGAAAGGAACTGGGTGGTTACAAAGGAACTACAATGGGTTAAATTGAAAGGCGTGATCATGGGCTCACAGCACACGCATGCACGCCGTGAGGAGTAAAAGGGAGAAACAAACATGTCCTGAGAGGGAATCGAAGAGTTGATAACAACCTGAAACTTAGCCGAGGGTGTCCTTTAGAAAATTATAGCCAGGCTCAAGGAATAGATTAGGGACAAAGCCTTCATTCTAATATGTACACAGAGATTAGTTGTTAGACATCTAGAAAGATGTGGGGGGGGGGAAGAAGGGAGGGAGGGAGGCCCGTCTTTGTGAGAGCACAGAGAAAGGGTGAGAGGGTTGTGTGAGCCTAGCAGCAGAACAGAATGGGCCCTGCAGAGCCCCCTGCTCTAAGCAGTGCCATGCTGGAGGTAATTTCTGTACATCCTGTAACCACAGCTTTTCCAAACGCACAGCATTCTGACCAAACACAGTAAGGCAGATGGTTGATCTCTGCCGAAAGCAGAGCCAAGGACGCCCATTTTGATTTTTAACGGATCTGTGTTAACAACAGCCAACAAATAGATGATCTGCACTCAGGTTAACAGTTAGCAGACCATGCCAGCAAGCACCTACGTTAATTGTCCTAGAATGTGGCTGAGTTCATGAAAGCCTGAAGGCAGAGGGTAAGGAGAAAAGGTGCCACAGATTTGGAAAGATGATGTCCCCCTGGAGCAAATAACTTCCTGCAGCTACATTTACGGCCATATTTGCCAAGGGATGTTTAACTGAAACTTGCTTGGCTTTGGGCTAAGTATTTGGTCTCTAGAATATCTGGTCCCTGGTTCAGGACGAGTTTAGAAGACACCAGGAGATACTGTAGAATTTTGAGTCTTTGTCTTAATGGCATCCTCAGTTCTGGTAGATAACTATTTCTTGATCTTAGCAGTAGTGACACCGGAAATATAAGCTCTCTGGTTCCTTCTATGTGGGCATTAAATCTTACAGTCTAATACAGGAAAGAATGCAGGGAACAGCCTGCTATCCTCAGTCTGAATGGGTCCATTCAGTGATACCGAACACTTCCGGATGTCCGGCTCTCTGCCAGAAACTGAGGTTAAAAAGGGACTTTACTTCTTTGCCTTTGAAGAACACTTAATGGGGAAAATTGGCATATAAGCAGAACATTACAAATTGGTGTGATTTGTTTCCATAAGGGTGACTTACAAGGACTTCACTTGAAAGAAAGGGGAACACAGTTTAGTTTAGCAGTAGGATCAGGGAGCCACAACTCAGCAAGGAGGCAGAGCAGTGGGCAGTTGGAGGCATCTGCCTGGTGATAAGATTTCAGCCGGATTGTGAATGGTACTAGGAGGTTTTCAGACAAATAAACCATTCTGAAGAGAGGACTGCCATATCCAAAGTCAGAGACAGATGACAAAGCACGGCAGGTGTTAGCAGATGGGGCTGGAAAGAGCAAAGACAGGAGGTCTCCCGACTCTGCCAGCCAGGAACTAATCTCCAGGTTAGTTCCCCATAAAAGGCATTCCCAGGCCTCCTGAACCTACCCTAGTTTGATGTGTTGTTTTCATCTGGTTTCTTACGTGACCGCTTGCTGCGTTATCTGTGTTCTTAGCAGAGGAGCTGGGACTAGAGGCTGTGTCCATCTTTCCTACTAGCATTTGAAGGAATGAATGGAGGAGATGAGGTTAGGAAGACAGATTGCTAAGAAACACTTTCTATGCCAAGCTAAGAAATGTGGGTCTTTTCACAGTTCATCTTGTGTGCAGCCTCTTTCTAAGTGAGATCTCTAACTTAGAAAAGCCAAGTGAGAGAGGAACCCAGAGATCATGGCTAGAAAATACACTCTCCATGCTCACTTCAGGGAAGCCAGAGAAGGCAGGCAAATGTGCTTGTTCCAAAACTCCCCTGACTGAGGACTAGCAAGCTTCCCTTGGAAGAGCCAGAATCCCCCTGGCCAGGTCAAACTTGCAGACTCATCTCTCCTTAGTGTGAAGTATTTGCGCGTTTAATCTTAACTCTCCAAATCGCTGATATCAGCATTCAGGGATGGAGAGCTGGAAGCTGGACAGGAAATGTTGCAGCAGATGGCTCAGCCTGGATGGAGAGGGCTTTGAGCAGCCAGAGGGCAGCATGAGGCAACTGTGTGACTGCAGGGCAGGGAGCAGGGCCGAGGCATGCTGGTGGTAAAAGGACTGTGCCTGCATGGCAGTTTTCCCAAGCACCTTGGTGATATCTTACTTTCTCCAAAAACCATCTTTATGCTGCCTGCGGGATATTTCTAATGCTGTTTGAAGTAGCAGGATGACTTGAAGCCCAAGTTCCTCCACAGACCAGCACTGACAGTTTAGCCTGTGTTTTCCTTCTGCATTCCACCTTCTCTCTTTAGGCCCTATAGGAGGGAGGAGGGGAGAAGAGCCAATGCATGCATCTCTCTCTCTCTCTCTCTCTCTCTCTCTCTCTCTCTCTCTCTCTCTCTCTCTCCATTTCTCACTCTCTCTCTTCTCCCCCTCTCCACACTTATTGCTTTTTTTTTAAATTCTTAGTCCATCCTTTGCCAACCTGCAAATACATCAGACATGTCTCAAGACTGCCACAAGAAGCTGAAATATACCCACAGAAGCTTTCTTGTGACCACAGAAAAATCTCCCAGTATCTGGGGTGATAGAACACTCTCTAGTGTGTTCAAGATTGTGAGTTTAGTCCCTAACACTGCCAAATAAATGATGATGATGATCATGATGATGATGGCCTCCCAAAGTTCAAATCCATTTCACTGATCCTCAACCCGGGATAATGTGACCACCCAGCAAGGGGATATCTGGCATATAAATTTTGTTTTTATTTTATTTATTTTTTAAACTTCATTGAGTTTTTTCTTTGACAATTTCATACATTTATAGTGTGAAATCTGAGTATAACCCTATCTTTCCCCACCTCTAGGATTTCCCACTGTTCTTCCTGACAAGTTCCCTTTGCAAATCAATGACTTTGTTGTTGTGACTCACTAACAGGGTTTAAGCACGATTGCCTGTGTGACCATGAGTTTGGAACCATCCACTAGAGGCTCTTTGGTGATTATACAACTAAAGACAATGATCATCAGTAGTAGTCAATCATTCAGCAGCAAGGCGTATGGCCCTGTAAGCTCCACCCACATGCATGATAGACTGTTAATAAGTCCAGTCTTGTGTAGGCTCATTACAGACAGTCTCAGCTGCCATGAGATCATGATTACATTAGTTGCATGACTGCATTTTACAGGTCCTCTCCCTATCTTACAATTCTCATTTGTTTTTCCTGCCTCCCACTTAATGCTGTTCCCTGATCCTTAAAGGTGGTGGTATAAATGTCCTATTTGGGGTTGAACACTGAGTTGTCACTTGTTCTTGGTACCTTGAGCAGCTATTTGTTTACAGAGCAGCATTTGTCTAGGGGTAGAACCATAAATATTTAAAAGGCAGCGTGGCACTATGATGATTTAACTAAACAACATTATTATGTTCACCTCTGGGGCCCAATATCTCCTCAGCCATGGGGTTTTGGCGGGGTTTACAGTACCAAATATGAATTCTTCCTTATGGAATGGGCCTAAAATCCAATCAGAAAGGGATTGGTTAACCCCACAACAGCTGTGCCACTACAGAACCAGTGGGCACATTTTGTCTAGCAGGTTGGTATTTGTAGACAGTAGGGTTCACAGTCGGGTTAGCCCATTGATGCCTTTTCTTTACAGAAGCCCTTAGTACTATCAATGCTAGCCAGCAGGGAGGAAGCCTCCAGCTCAATTCAAGTCTGGCTTCTGTATACCTTGCAGCCAAAGTGTATGGTTCCTTCAGCAATGGAGCCTTATCAATGAGTTCTGGTAGGCAAAAAAGAAGAGCGATCAGAGCTTATGCTGTGTTGAGGGCCTCTGTCCCCTCTCTGACCAATAACTCACACATGCCACTCAGGATTTTGCTTAGTGACCCACAGCTTCTAGGAACAGCAGTGTTCAGGCATGCAGAATATCTCCCTTCTAGCTCCCTATTTTTAACTTCTGTTCTTAATTGGCTTACAAAGCAGTAAATCTCCAAGTGGCTTTTTCATACATCCTTAGTTTTAGTTAACTCTCCCTCCACTCTCATCTCTCCATACCCCTACATCTCTCCCTGCTTACACTTGCCACTCCCCATGTTTCCCCTCTCTGTTTTCATATAGCCTCTGCTGTACACCTCCCCTCCCTTAAGCTACCACCTGCCCCAGTGGCCCTTTTCTGGCGCCCTTACGTCTACAGGTGCTCCAAGTTAAACACTAATTTAAGATTTGAAGTTGGGATCCACATCTGAGAGAAACCATATTGCATTTATCTTTCTGATCCTGGGTTACGTAACCTGGTGTAATTCTTTTTCTAGTTTTATCCATTTTCCTGCGTATTGCACAACTTAATTTTTCTTTGCAGCAGAATAAAATTCCATTGTATGTGTACTATATGTTCATTATCCATCATCCATCAGGTGATTGACATCTAGGCTTATGCCTTTACCTAGCCTTTGTGGATAGAACTACTATGAACATGGACGAGCAAGCATCATAGGAGTAGAGTTTAGCAACCTTTGGGTAAATGCACAGGAGTAGTATATCTGATCTAATGAAAGTTTTGTTTTTCAGTTTTTGAGGAACCTCTGATTACAATAGTACCTGCACCAGTTTGTGCTCTAGGAGTATTTTGGGTTGACATAAGTCAGAGGGGGTACTTGATACAGAAGTAGAGGCCTGGGATGCTAATTATTATCCTCCAGTGTATCCCAGACAGACTCACCCCATCCTCCATGTTAACCAGTATGGAGGTTGAGAAAATCCGACCTACTAGCCTCCAAAATTCAACTCCCACTCATTGCTTCTTAAAAGGAAAGGCCTCAATGCAATCGCCTCATCATCTGGAAAGTCCTAAATGGAAATGCTAAAAAGGTCCCAAATGCTAAGAAGCCAAAGCTAGGTCTGGAAAGCTCTGGGTCTCCATTGCCATCTCCCTTGGATTTTGGAACATCTCTCTCTGCTCATGTGAGTGAGGACAGTCCCCAGAGACAGTGTCTAGATGGCCAAAGGAGGATCTGCTCTTGGTAAACCTCAGTAGATCCTGTCTCCTGATCTTCAGCAGCCATTGGAATAAAATTAACCAAGATATCATTGCTATATAAGAATGAGAAAACTCTAACCTGTCAATAAGAATGAGAAAACCCTAACCTGTCAATCAGAATCCACAAGTATTTGGTTGAGTCAGATGACGTCAACGTTAAGGTTTCTCTCCCTGACTTTGGGAGAGACTTCAGTCAGTTTTCACAGGTGGTGGGAGATCACTGCGATGTTTTCGTAGACAAGGTGGCAGAATGACCTCAGAAGTCCTCCTGGAATGACCCACTTCTATCAATGTGGTGCTTCACTTGGGATGAAACATGAAAGAGAATCATTACCACCTTGATGGGTCTTAGTAGTGATAGCTGCTAATCAATGCCAGCAAAGCAAATTCAAAACAGTTCTTAAATAGGGGCCACTGACTTGCCTGAGGATCCCATGGTGCTCAGCTTCACGAAAGCACAGCTCCTGAAGCAAGGAAGGAAGACTGCAACAGACCCTTTTTAATATTCTGATCAAAGGCTTCGGAAGTCAAATGCCACCGTGAACTGAATGGTTACAGTACTGCATAGGAAGGCCATTTGCTGACAAGTACTTCAAAGCCGCTCATGCCACATGAGGAACATAATGTTCACCTACAGAAAGAATGATATACGGTGCATGTGGTTCTATTATGCAGTAAGTAATTGAATATACAGGGCAGCAGGCGCCTCTTGCAAGCAGGGCAAGCACTAAAAGACTGGATTCTTTTCTGCAGATTTAAGATTACAAACCCTATCAAGTATCAAAAATGTCACTGCCTTTTGCCAAATGGACAGCAGTTATATTTAAGTAGATTGTACTGAATACCAAAATTCCCATGTTCTCTATTAAGTGTGTGACAAAGGCAGGGTCACGGGCTCCGTGGGCTTCTTCTGCATGACTAAGGAAAGGGAAAGTCAATTAGCACTTGTGGAGTACCTAATGCAGTAGTTGGCACCAGGACAGGCTTATGACACACTGCTACGCCCTAGTCCAAGTCTGCTGACGGATATAAGGAAGAGTAAAGAATTTGCCAAGGCATACAGTAGAGGCTGAACTGGAACCCAGGCCCAATGCCCAAGTCTGTCTTGCTTTCTACATGATAGCAAAAGGCTGCTCCTATCTGACTCCAGATCTCTTCACCTTGCCCTGAACCTCTCTATAGTCTTAAGTTTTATCATGTATTCCTTTGCTTACTAAGTTCTAAGGTACTTACGAAGTACCCTACTGGAGATGTAAGAATCACAACAGCCTTACGGCCATTCTGAAAGTACACAGTGTCACATGCCAACTGTCAAGAGGATGGAGAATCTTGCTGAAGCCAGTGACCCCAACCCCCATCCAGAAATCCAATGAAAGGCCATCACTTGGCCCCTTGGAAGGTGGCTATAGTTCTAATATAGTAATTCTATTACTAGTAATAGAAATAGAGGAACTCAGAAGCCCTCATCATGGATGACTTAGACATGGAAAAATACAGCATGTCTTCCTAGCGGAATCTCAACTGCCTTTATGAGGATATAAAATAGCATTCACCATCAAAACAGTGATGCCAACAAGAACGCAGTATTTGTAAAGGAAACAGCCAGTGGGGTGGGGGACAGAGGCAGATAAGTACTGCGAGGGAGAGGCAACTAAAAAGTGCGCCCTGAGTTGCAGGCTGCAATACTATACTGCATGCAACACGCTTAGAGAAGGCTGTACAGCAAAGTTTACTTTTGGGTTTTTTAGCATTTGGGACCTGAAGCATGATTAATAAAAGCTCAGAAATTGGGGTTCAACCTGAAGATCTGAAAAGCAAAACAGCCAGCCACCGGATCTTACCCTGACCTCAGACCAAAATGGCAATCCTGCCTCCGGGAATCACAGAAGGAGACTGCATCTGAGAGCTGTCTCCCCCCGCCCCGCTTCTTATATTCCTCTCTAGGGCTGGGATTAAAGGTGTGCACCACCGTCATTAAAGGCATGCACCACCCAGTTTCTATGGCAACTAGTGTGGCTACTGGGATTAAAGGTGTGAATCATTGTGGCTACTGGAATTACAGATGTGTGCCATTATGGCTACTGAGATTAAAGGTGTGTGTTGCCATAATCTGGTCTGTAAGGCAGACCAGTGGGACTGTTTTACTCTCAGATCTTCAGGCAGTCTTTATTTATTAAAAGACATTTTAAATGACACTACAGGGACCTCTTTATAATTTCCATTTAGGACTTCCCGGATGGCAAGGCAATTGCATTGAGGCATTTCCCTTTAAGACGCAATGATTGGAAGTTGAATTTTGGAGGCTAGTAGGCCAGATTTTCTCAACCTCTGTACTGGTTAACATGGAAGATGGGGTGATTCTGCTTACCCTAACGCTAACCTAAACCCTAACCCTAAGCGGTTCATTTTCATGGTGGGCACAGGATGGGTGGAGAAGCAGGCTATAAAGAGTTTGCTCTAGTGTTCAGGGACAGGTCAGTGACAGAACCAGATGTAACTTTCAGTTTGTTACTGCAGCTGTGCTTGGGTCTCCCTTGGGTCTCCCTCACAGCAATGCTGCCCCATATGAGAGCAGGCCTTGCAGAGTGAATGTGATGAGCTCAGAAACCGAGGAGTTCACACGCATTACCATTTGTTTTTATTAAACCAAAATCTATGTTGATGTCAGAGTGTGCTGCGTTTATAGAAAAACAATAGTAACAGGGTTGGTAGTGTGCAGGTGTGCCAGATTAATGAAAGTGATACCCACGGGGCAAAAGTCTGAGAAAAGAACAAAACAAAAGACACAAAACCAAGCTGTGCAGGGATGAGATACTGGTGATAACACTGAGAGGATGAAGGGTATTGTAAGGTTGAGTCCTGGGAAGCCACAAAACCAAGCTATGCAGGGATGAGATACTGGTGATAACACTGAGAGGATGAAGGGTATTGTAAGGTTGAGTCCTGGGAAGCCACAAAACCAAGCTATGCAGGGATGAGATACTGGTGATAACAGTGAGAGGATGAAGGGTATTGTAAGGTTGAGTCCTGGGAAGCCAAACTTCGAAAAGCTGCTGTTTCTTCCAGGTTCTTCCAGCAGGGATGCCAGCTCCAGACAGATGGGGGAGCCTCAACTCATCTGAACAGGGAGGTGCTCCTACTCTACATGTCTTGAGTTGGAAACAAGTGAGCCAAAACAAGCTGATTCAAACAGCATGCTTCTCTCTCGAAAACAAGCTAGAACAAATGCATTCATGATGGGCTCGTCACAAAAAAAAAAAAAAAAAAGTCCTGATTGTTTCTGGCATGCGTCTGCTTTCCGGCCAGTCTGAAGGTCATTCTGGGCAGCTGACCCAATTACTCATCCATTTTTGGATCCAGCAGTTCTGTGCTGTGTGCTAGGAATTCATGACGCTGATTAAGCTGCCACCGCCTCTTCCTCTCTCAGACTCGCAGTCTATTGGAGGTATCAGATAATAAACCTAGAAACATACACATATAAACATAAGCTTGGGCTAGAGAGATGGCTCAGTGATTAAGAACCCTGGCTGCTCTTCCAGAAGATCTAGGTTAGATTCCCAGCACCCACATGGTGGTTCACTGCTGTCTGCAACCGTTACAGGGGATCTGATACCCAGCCTCTGTGAGCATCAAGCACACATGTGGTGCACAGATATTCATGCCACAAAACATTTGTATAAGATGAAAAAAAAACACATAAGCTTGAGTCCTGTAAGTCTGTGATGAAGAAATATGGAAGCTATGAAAAAGGGACACAGTAGAGTCTCAAGGAAAATCTCTCTGAGGAAGTGACTTGCTTCTAAGCCAAGCCAGACAAAATGCACAGAAGTCTGTCAGAAGAACCTAGGGAGGTAAAGTTATTGGTGCAGAGATCCTGAGGTGAGAAAGGGAGTGAGACCTGCTGGGAACTTGATGACAGACCAACAAGGTGGGGAGCATGATGGGTAAGGAGGAAATGACACTAAGCAAAACAAAAGAGGCAGGCGAGGGCTAGGTCTCACGGGTCTTTTAGGCAGCATAAAGGTTTGAACTCATGCCTCCATCGGTGCAAAGCCTAGGCATGGTCCTGTGTAAGAATGGAATTCAATCTCAGTGTCAATATAGACATTTAGAAGGGTGATGGTGATGATGACTTGAGTACCTCTCTCTCTCTCTCTCTCTCTCTCTCTCTCTCTCTGTGTGTGTGTGTGTGTGTGTGTGTGTGTGTGTGTGTTGGTATGTGTGTGTGTGTGTGATATCATTTGCATGATTAGACCTCCACTATAGCACTGATCCAAAGGTCCCCAGTATGGTTGATGATCCAACAATCCTGTAGTTTAGTAGCTGGCAAACTTGACTTCAAGTTCAACTTTGTCCCAAAGAGCAGATCATATGACACTAACCAAGCACCTCTCTGTAAAATGAAGTGACTGAACTCACCTTTGCTCTTGGCTTTTACTGAGGCGACATTGCTTCTATATTTTGGGAGTTTTATCTTAGAAATCTTGGTGTGTTTTTTTCTTGCCAGTCCTTAGAGGGATAAGATCTAACAATCAAGCCTTGTTCTCTGTCTACAGATTTTTAGTATCCCAGAAAATAATAATGTGGATGAAAACCCTGGTTATAATTATCTGTATCTAACTTCACTATACATTTAAATATGTTAATACAATATTTTGCATGTTCTTAATAAGTCATGGATTTTTCCAGTCATGAAACCACCATGAAAATCAAGGGAGGTGGCATTTTGTTTGTTGTGGAACTTTCTCTAGGGTGGTTCACCATCTTGGAAAAATCAACTTTTTCATGACAAAGCATTCACTGTATTTGGTGCTTATATCCATCTACATCTGTGTCTGTCCCATTCCTGGAAATCCTCTCTATATTCAAACACAATTGCCTCATAGCAACATATAGAATGCTTATGCCTGAGCATTTATAAGTTCAGACATTTGTTACTTTGTTCCTTTTGTTCTTTAATAGGAAAAGACATACTACTGATTTTCCATAGTTATGAATACAGGCAAACTATACCATAACAGAAAGAAGACAATAGAAACTTGTTATCTTAAAAAAGACATGTCAGGTCTGATGAGGTTAAGAATGTTCAGTGTCCAAAATGATGCTGTTTTAGGAATCTAGTTACTTACAATCACCAGGCAGGTTCTTGGTTAATTTAGCATATGAAAATTTTGCTATAAAAATTATATTTTGTTAAATGATGCAGTGTCACTAAAAGATAACGTCATTGGGGAAGGGTTAAGGATGTATCTCAAGGGTGGAGTACTTGCCTAGCCTGTGCCCAATAAATAAATAAATGTCATTAGTATGAAGCCAGGCATGGTGACACAAACCTCTAATCCTGGCACTCAAAAGATGGCTGCAGGACACCAGGAGTTCAAAGTCACCCTTGTCTACGAAGTGAGTTTGAAGCCAGTCTCAACTAGATGAGATCTTAGCTCAAAAAACCAGAACCACAGGGTTGGAGAAAGGACTCAATAGTTAAAAGCACTTGTTGCTCTTACAGAGGTAATTCTTGATTAAAAAAAAAAAGTGTGCAGTTGATCAGTAATTATGTCTAAGGGTAACAATAGCAAATGCTATTACTAATAGTAATGACAATATCACTTTTCAGAGCTAAGAATATATAAACATATACATATATCTATAACTCAAGTGACAGAGTGCTTGCCTAGCATACAGGAGGCTATAGACCAATTCCCAGCAACACAGACACTACATGATTAAAGGCTGTGAGTATATACACATGCATGCACACGTCATGGTGCACATGTGGAAGTCAGAGGAAAAAGTCTTGTGAGTTGATTCTCTGCTTTTACCATGTGGATGCCAGGATGGAGCTCAGATAATCAGGTGTGGCGGCAAGTCCCTTTATCCACTGAGCCATCCCACCAGTCACAATAGCAATCTCTCTATACCAAGCAGGCACTGTCCCCACACACTTATGAGCGCTAACTCATTTAATACCCATGAGGAACCTATGACATAGCATTATTGAACCTATTTTTAATGAGTTGAATACAAACACTATTACTGTATTTATTGAAACCTGGGGAAATGGGGAAATGGCCAATTTTGTTGTTCAATAGTGGCTTGTGTCAGAAAATTCCAATGATTCACAGTTGCCTAATTAGCAATTTAAGTAAGATATACTGCTATTTGAAGGACCAAGCTGGACCAATGTCTGGGCTGAGATCTCCAAGCTAGAGCCTCTCATAGGAAAAGGCTAGTATTTCTTGAGTACTTCCGATGTGCTAGACACTGTACTTAAATCTCTACACACAGCTCTGATTATGACCCACTGATAGCTGAAGAACAGTATCAGGGAGTTTATGTGTCCTGCATTGGACAGCTTATGAATGGCAGTGATTGGGTTTGAAGGCATGCTGGCTGGTCCCAGGGCCTGGATCTTGTATTCTCTGTCTCTTACGTATGTCTCTTAGGTGTGGCAGGATTCAAACTGAGACAAGTTTTCCCTGTGGATGGATAGTCTAGAAAGGAGAGGCTTTTCCCATCATGCTTTCAATCTGGTGGAGAATACTGAAGGGAGATGCATTACTCACCAGCTCCAAGCGGCTGATGATATTCTGGTGGAATGGGAAGTTTATCTCCTAATGTGATCAAAGGGGAGCAAAGAAATACATGAGGAGGGTGAAAGAAAATAGAATAAAAAGAAAGAGACTGTGAACAATTGAATGATAGACTATATCTATCCAGTGCTCCCATCCTGGAGATGCTAGGATGAGGACTGTGTTTGAACTTGTCTGTCTTTTCCCTATCCTTGAATGGTTTTTTCTGGTCAGCCAGTGGATATTCTATAGTTGGTTCTGATTTTTGTAGGGGTCATGTCATACTCTAATAACCATCGTCTTGATTTACACCAAGATGTTCACCATGAAAGGAAAAAGTAGCTGAATGTTGCTCTCCAGAGAATGTACATTTTAAAGTATCACTTAATAATGTGACCTAAAACTAACTTACTAATTCTGTCAGGTAAATCCAAGTGAGCCAAAATGCTGGGTTATAGAATCGTTTAAGTGCAGCTCCATTATTTTGACACACACACATCTGAAATTAGCCTAGCTACAGACTGCATCACGAGAAGATCTATACAAAGACAGAGTACTAGAGCCCAAAGTAGCCCCAATTTTGAGCCAAAAGTAGTTCAGACCACCAAATGCACAGAAGAACAGAAAGATTCTGTAGTATGCCTCTTTAAATCTCAAAATAGAACAGATTATGTTTCATGTTCCTTGTTCACAGGTCTGAGTCAGTTCATGGAGGCAGGACAGACCTAAACAAGGCCGGCTGTGTATGTGTGTATAATTTTATACATGGTCTATATATAAATTAAATGAGAGAGCACATCAATGAAGATCTTATTGGTACTGCTCTGTTTATTTGATCTTACATAATGTTCCTGCCATCAGTTGGAACATTCCCTACAGCACATTCATCTCTTGAATTCTCACGCCACAGACATGATTGTTGGCATCTTGATTAGTCTCAAACCCTGATACATAGAATTCTGCTATTTGATAAAGTTAGATCCCTTTGTTTGACATTCCTAAACTAAACATCAGTGGTTCTATTATAATCTTGGAGCAGTTGGAGCAGTGCATATCCATGACAACCATCGATGGAGCCAGTCTCTTCAATCACCTACTAACATGAAATGATAGACTATCTTACATGCAGATAACAAAACAAGATTTGCACTTTGTTCACTGCTTACATAAGCCTTGTCAAAGCTGGTCCATAACCTCTTCTCAACTGAGCCCCTGCTGCAAACCCAACCAGCTGAGTGAAGCTGTCACTCAAGGTGTCTCCAAGCAGCTATGCCCAGGCAGAATGGTTACCTTTGCTCCCATCTGCACCATCCACTGAAATAAAGAGGTCTGTGTTCCCATGGATCAGAGGCAGATCTCAGGATAAATACCTAAAGAGTTCTTCCTTAGAGTCTTCAAGTCTGTGGCCTAGGTGACCTTATCTAACACAATATAGACACTTCAAAATCAGCACTTGTATAGTATGTCCCTGTCAGTCAGCTCCATTTCTCAAGGAATTGCTGAAAAAGAAAGAAAGAAAGAAAGAAAGAAAGAAAGAAAGAAAGAAAGAAAGAAAGAAAGAAAGAAAGAAAGAAAGAGGGAAACTTAGCATTTTGAGTTCTTTCATTAGATAACGTGACCAACTTTCCATTTGTCACATGACTGGTCTACATAGATAAATTTTGAAAGTAAGCATGGTAGCCAATAATTCTTATGGTCAGACTTATCCCAAAAGTTCACAAATGAAAATAAAAAGATCATATTTGATAGTCGCTAGCCTGACATAAGGATGGAGCACAAGAAAAGCTGGAATGCAGACATCAGCACATCAGCCCATGCTTCCTTAACTTGACCCTCAAGATCCTCACAATGGCCAGGCATTGGAATGCATACCTTTAATCAGGAGGCAAAGGCAAGTAGATCTTTGTGAGTTCAAAGCCAGCCTGGTCCACATAATGAGTTTCAAGTTAGCCAGGGCTACATAGTAAAACCCCATCTTTAAAAAAGAAATACTCAGTATTAGAAGCAGCATGGTATGGTAGCTAAAATGTTAAAATGATAGAACCTGGCATGATGGGGCATGCCTATCATCCCAGCAGGAAGGCGGCTGAGGCAGGAGGATCTCAAGTTCCTGACCAGCCTGGAACACAGATGGTGCTCTGTTGTAGTAGTGGTGTGTGTTCGGTTGGGTGGCTTTTGTTTTGTTTTAAAGATGATAGAAACTTGGGTCTGAATTCAGGCCTTTTAGCTCTATGTCATTGGACAAGTTAGTTACGCTCTTTGCCTCAGTTTACTCATCTCTAAAATAGTCATGATAAAAGTGCATACCTCATATGTGGTTTTTTTCATTTTTTTGTTGAAATTTATAAAACATATAAAACAATTCCTGGGACAGACCAAAGCTTAGTATTAGGTAAGCCAAACTCTTTTTTTTTTTTAAGTGACTAGGTAAGAACTTCCAAAATGTTCCTTGCTAGATTTGGTCCACTTCATCTTCCGTATCTGACCTTGATACCCTTATAGAACTGTTTAGTTGCTGTGAGCTGCAAATGAGGGAATAGATGGAAAAGCGCTGTCCTAGAGCCTGCTGGGTCCTTCTTCAGGAAGGCTGTAAATATAAATGCCCGCCCGCTCAGTCCTCACAGGGCCTTTCTATCTGGGAATCTGGAACACGTTTTGTCAGACCTGTGTCAGCTCCGCTCCTTGAAAAGTTATGGAGAAGAGCGTGTCCATCCGCCTCATACCTGTGTGAGTCAGCACATCCCCTCATAGCCCAGACATTACATGCTCACGTCACTGCACGCTGGCTTTGTCGTCTTACACGAATTCCATCTTACATGGAGTTCGAACTGCAACCACGTATGCATGAGGTCCCTCGACCTCCTGTCAGGGAGTTTGCCTTCCTTCAGCTCTCCATCCTTGTGCCCCTCTCCAGTCTCTGCTGCATCTGCTTGTATGACGCGTGTTTGTGCGCTCGCTGAGAAGACTGAACCTGAGCGCCAACCACCCTCCTTTTTCTAAACGGTGTACAAGTCTCCACTCCCCAAGTCCCGTTATATGAGAACGCAGCAAACAGCCTTTGTCTCGGGAAGAGGCAAGAGAAAGCAGCCCAAAAAGGCCACAGAAACCGGCCAGTTTTTACACTGATTGTCATTCCGTTTTAGGCTTTTTCCCACAGCTCTATTCAGACCAACTTGGCCAAAGGAAACACTGTTTGTCCATTACTGTTCAGAGCGAAGCTGCACGAAGCGTTCGCTTGTTAGAACTGTGTCAGGCAAGGTTTTAAAGAACAAACACAAATCAGCTCTTGCATGCCACCCCTGTATAAGCTGGGGTGTTTTTACAATGGCAACGTGAAGTTCTCTCGTTTTCCAGTGCTCTTAGCGAATGTAATCAACCGAGTTGAATATATTAACATATAATTTCTGTAAACCATCTCTCCTACTTTCTATCTTTGAAACTAAGGCATTCCTATCTCCATGAAGAAGTCAAACAGGAATTGAAGTCTTTTCTTGCATGTCACACGAGGAATCAAACCATCTAGAGAACTTTAAGCCCCCTGCTGGCTCCAGCTTCATGTAGGTCTTCCTGCTTCAGCAAAGGTTAAGGCACTTAAGGAGCAAGAGGGTTTGCCTATACCTGGGCTTATTGTTCTTAGGTACAGCAGGCGCACTGAACAGTGTATGCTGAACAGCACCGCTAGCTACAGAGAAAAGCTAGGCTTGGGCCCTGACGCCATCAACGAGAACTCTGTTCTCTCTCGTGCTGTGAGGCTTTCTTCTATCTGTGAAAGTTACTTCTGTTCAAATCAGACTAGAAATCAACATTCCTTCAGTGAACTGCTGTGTGGCCAAAAGCTGGGGTGAGCTGTGTGGGTGGGACTGAGAGATAGCTGGAGAGCCCTGCTCCTAACCTCTGTTGGAGATTTCAGTTTTGTTTTGAGACAGTGTCTGGCTTTGTGACCCAAGCTGCCTTCAAATGCAATGTCTTCCTAAGACTGCCCTTGAACTTGAAACCCTTCTACCAAGTGCTGGGGTCACACATGTGCCACCATGCCCAGCTGCCACCTATGATTACCCTTCCTCTTTATGAGTTATATTTGCAGACTATAGGGCACCAAAGCATGACAGCCATCGGTGTTCCTTGCTGTGTGCAAACTACCAGGAAAAAAAATCCTGAAAAGATGGCTTACCTAGGGCTGCAAAACCGTCAGGCAGAAGCATGAGTGGAGAAAGGAAAATTAGTCAGTTACTTGAATCAAACCCAGGATTATAATACAGAATGCTTTGTTCCCATGCCTGTCACCTCAGAACCTGTTTCTCTGAAGTCTCTCCTGAGGCCCCACGTGATGCTCTCTGCCCTCAACCCTTCCTTCTTCTCCAGCTGCTCTCCCAGCGTGGCCTCGGGCACAGGGACCTTCCTGAGCTCACAGCACACAGCAGGCAGGCTTCACCTCAGAGCCTTTGCTCAGCACTACCTGCTGCGTCGCCCAGCCTTTCCTTAGCACCTCTCAACCAACAGTCCCATCCGAGACCAGTCTGTTTCCGTCATGCTCTCCCAGGGTGGTCTCTTGGCCACCTGGACCTGGACACACTCTGGAGCCTGCCTGCTCCAGGGCCAATCACCTCCCTGTACACTGCTCAGTTTGCTCATTCATTATGCTCTTGTTTCTTTTTCATGGGCTCCCTGTGACCTCTGCCCCTCAGCACACCCATTGCCTCCCAGTGCAGATGATCAAACATCAGAGGTCTTCAGCCCTTCATTCACTGGGGTATCTCCAGCCCGCCTCCTACAGGTGCTCTATAAGTACTTGTTAGATGAATGGCCATGGAAGCTGGGCATGTATCAACATCATTATTAATAATGTCCTTGTTAGTATCATTATCTCAGCCTTAACGATGGAGATACTGAAGCTCTGACCCCATGAGTGGGCCCAAGCATACATAGCTGACAATGGCAGGTTGAAGGCTCCACCTGAACCTGCCCAAGATAGCACCTCGTGTGCAGTAACTTCAAGAAATGGTGTAAAGAGATATACCAGTGGCAGATAGCTATCAAAACGGAGAATGTAAGATGGTGTGATTGTTGCGAATAAATAAGCTGGGGTGAACAGCAAAAGGCCCTCCCTCCACTTCCCTTTTTTCCCCACAACTCCACTTAATGGATATTAATTTTAACAAATAAACCCATGAAAATTAAAATGCTTATTTAATGACATATGTCAGTGTTAGTCCAATGTATAAAGGTTTCCCGTCACCTGTTTTATTATAGTGGTATTGATATATTCAACAATAGCGGTGTTGATATTCAGTCCACATTTGAATGTCTATTCCCAACACCACAGCAGGTGCTGGGCGCTGGCATCTGAGCCTGCCAACAGCTGTTTAGGTTCAGTGCAGAACGTGGACTGCACACTATGTGGATTCTCTACAGCCGAAGTGCCAGCAGCTGGGGGGTGAACAGCTCTAGTCGTAAGAAGAAACAGGGGTGAGGAGACAGGAGACTGAGCATCTGGGTACAGAAAGGGACCAAAGGGATGTATGCCAGAGGATGAGAACCAGGAGTAGGAGTTGGGAGGATGAATGGCTCTCCTGCTTTGTCTCTTACCAGGGAGTGTGTAAATAATGTCAGCAGGAACTCGAGTTTGCCTATGTAAATGAACTGAATAAATGTTAGGGGCCATATAGATTACTTCCATGAATGTAATACCCCTCAAGCGCAGTCTGATGAGAGTCAATGGGAGCCATGGATCATTTCTGTAGTGCTGTTACAGCCTTACGTCGCCTCAGGTGCATCCAGGCAAAGATGTGCCATCTGGCTTGCTGCATTGATCCCTCCAGGCACAAGCGGCCCTGATGTTCTATTACTAGCTCTATTCCTACTGTCTTTATTATAGGACAGTCCCTCTTGAAGGTGGTTCCAGCTCATCCCTCTTCAGATATCGTGATGAACACAAACTCACTGAAGATGTATGGGTTTCTGAAAAAGCATGCAATCCCGATTTAAAAAAAAAAGCAACACACATGAGCACACATGTTCCCGCATGTGTAATCAAACTGAGATGGTACAGTCTTTCAGGGGAATCTCATGGCCAAGGCAATGAGAATGAATCTGCTCTCTTGCACCTGTAATAGGAGAGATCCATCTCCTGCCCCCAGAGCTCTGAAGTCAAGTAATAACTTGAGAGTTTGGAGCCAGCCTAGTCTACACAGCATGTCTCAGGCCAGCCAGGGCTACATAGGAAGTCCCTGTCTCAAATTTTAGAAAACTACAATGGAATATAAATGTGTGTTGTAGCACACACTTGTAACCCTAGTGCTTGGGAAGTGGAGGAAGGATGGTCAGAAATTCAAAAAGTTTCCATAAGGGAACAGCAACACGTAAGTCCAGAGAAGCAAACCGCAGTTTTTTACTTATTCTCATTACTCTTGTGTGACTGTGAAAAAAATACCTGACAGACACACCTTCACAGAAGAAGAGGTTATTCCGGTATGCAGTTTCTGAGCGGTCACCCCCGTGGTCACTGGCCCCACGCTCTTGGACAGGAAGAAGTTGCTTCACCTCATGAAGGGTGGGAACCAGAGGATAAATATTACAAGGGGCCAGAGCAGGATAGAGCCCCGAAGGATGGACCCCCAGTGACCCTCCCGAGTCCCCACCTCTGACCTTTCACCCACACCCTTACTGTCATCATATCATGAACCATCAGGGATTCAAACATTCATTAAGTCGGAATTTCCACGTTCTAAGAGCATTCTAGAGAGATCCCCAAATGTGGGTGTCAATAACTGAGAAATGCCTCAGTCTAATCAAGTTTATAATCAACATTAACTGTTATACTTGGTCTCTGGGTTTTTATTGTTGTTTTGGTTTGAAGAAGAAGCAGCTTATCTGATCCCATTTTGTTTAGGTTCATATCAAAATGGGATGTGTGTGCATGTGTGTGTGTGTATGTATGTGTGTATGTATATGTGTGTATGCGTATATGTGTGTGTGTGTGTGCGTATGTGTGTATGTATGTGTATGTATGTGTGTATGTATATGTGTATGTGTGTATGTATGTGTATGTATGTGTGTATGTGTGTGCATGTGTGTATGTGTGTGTATGTATGTGTGTGTATGTGTGCATATGTGTGTATGTATGTGTGTATGTGTGTATATGTGTGCATATGTGTGTAGGTATGTGTGTATGTGTGTGTGTATGTGTGCATATGTGTGTATGTATGTGTGTATGTATGTGTGTGTATATATATGTGTGTGTGTTTGTATATGTGTGTATGTGTGTATATGTGTGTGTGTGAAAGAGAGAGTGAAAAAGAGAGAGAGATGCCAAGGTGAGCCCTCAGAAGAACTGTGACTTCCGCAGTATTTATTTACATCTTTCCAACCTCCGACGACCCCGTCTCCCATCTCGTTGCTATCCCCACTATCCAGAGGGGAAACGTTCTGAAAATGTTTCTGCTCTGATGAACTACTAGTGGAAGCTATTTCTCTCTAAGACACTAATGACACAAAGAAAAACATTGGTTGCAGGAAAACAAAGCCACTCAAACTAAGTTACAAGAAGAGGACATCACAGAGGGATTTGGAGACAGGAAATGCAGCACGAAGTGGGTTGATAATGAAACTGGAAGTGTTCTGGGGGATCCAGCAACTGAAGGTGGCCACAGGCATCTGCTTCTCTCTCTACTCTCCAGTCTCTGTCCACGTCATGTCTCATACTCTCTGGCTCTCTCTCTTTCATCCCTTCCCTCCCTCCCTTCTCCCTTTAGATATCTTGCTTCGCTCTTTTTTTTATTAGATTTTTTTTAAAACCCAAATTCCTATCCCTTCCCTCCTCCCATTCTCTCCACACACCCTCCTACCCCACCCCCTCCAATACTAAGAGAGGACAAGGCACCTTGCCCTGTAGAAGGTCCAAGGCCCTCCCCACTACATCTAGGCTGAGCAAGGTATACATCCAAAGAGAATAGGATCCCAAAAAACCAGTACATGCAGCAGAGACAAATCCCAGTGCCACTGCCAGTGGCCCCTCAGTCTTTCCCAGCCATTCAACTGTCAACCACATTCAGAGGGACTAGCTTAGTCCTATTCTTGTTCCTTCCCAGTACAGCTAGAGTTGGTGAGCTCCCATTAGCTCAGGTAAACTGCTTCAGTGGATAAACCCCTCGTGGTCATTACCTCTTTGCTCATATTCTCATTCCTCCCACTCTTCAACTGGACCTTGGGAGCTCAGTCCAGTGCTCTGATGTGGGACTCTGCCTCTGTTTCCATCTGTGGCTGGACGAAGGTTCTATGGTGATATTTAAGATATCAATCTGGATACAGGGCAATGCCAGTTCAGGCAGCCTCTCCACTACTGCCTAGGGTCTTAGCTGGGAACATCCTTGTGGATTCCTGGGAATTTCTCTCATGCCAGGCTTCTCGCCAACCTAATAATGGCTCCCCCCAATCAAGATATCTCCTCTCTCCTTGCTCTCATATCTGTTCCCCCCTCCATCTGGACCATCCCATTCCCTCAAGTTCTCCTCAACCCTCTCCTTCTCTTCCTTTTCCCCCTCTCCCCCTCCCTCTACCCCGCCTCCTGCTCCCATGCTCCCAATCCTGTCAGGCAACCCTGTCTGTCTCCAGCCCCCAGATGGGTCCATATATTTTTTTCGTTGGGTTCACCTTATTATTTAGCTTCTTTAGGATCATGAATCACAGGCTCAATGTTCTTTGTTTATAGCTAGCATCCACTAATGAGTGAGTTCATACCATATTCATCTTTTTGAGTCTGGCTTACCTCACTCAGGATAGTGCTTTCTAATTTCATCCATTTGCATGCAAAATTCAAGATGTCATTTTTTTTTTACCACTGAGTAGTACTCTAGTGTGTAAATTGCCACACTTTCTTTATCCATTCTTCAGCTGAGGGGCATCTAGGTTGTTTTCAGGTTCTGGCTATTATAAATAATGCTGCTATGAACATAGTTGAACAAATGCTTTTGTAGTATGATTGAGCATCTTTTGGGTATATTCCCAAGAGTGGTATTGCTGGATCCTGAGGTAGGTTGATTCCCAATTTTCTGAGAAACCACCATACTGATTTCCAAAGTGGTTGTATAAGTCTGCATTCCGACCAGCAATGGATGAGTGTTCCCCTTACTCCACATCCTCTCCAACATAAGCTATCATTAGTGTTTTTTATCTTAGCCATTCTGACAGGTGTAAGATGGTATCTCAGAGTTGTTTTGATTTGCACTTCTCTGATAGCTAAGGAAGTTGAACATTTCTTTAAGTATCTTTTGGCCATTTGAAATTCTTCTGTTGCAAATTCTCTGTTTAGTTCAGTACACCATTTTTAATTGGGTTATTTAGAATTTTACTGTCTAATTTCTTGAGTACTTTATATATTTGGGAGATCAGTTCTTTGTCTGATGTGGGGTTGGTGAAGATCTTTTCCCATTCCGTAGGCTGCCTTTTTGTCTTATTGACTGTGTCCTCTGCTTTACAGAAGCTTATCAGTTTCAGGAGGTCCCATTTATTTATTGTTGCTCTTATTGTCTGTGCTACTGGGGTTATATTTAGGAAGTTGTCTCCTGTGCCTATGTATTGAAGACTACTTTCCACTTTCTCTTTGATCAGGTTCAGGGTGGTTGGATTTATATTGAGGTCTTTAATCCATTTGGATTTGAGTTTCATGCACAGTGATAGATATGGATCTATTTTCATTATTCTATGTGTTGACATCCAGTTATGCCAGCACCATTTGTTGAAGATGCTTTCTTTTTTCCATTGTATAATTTTAGCTTCTTTGTCAAAAATCAGGTGTTCATAGGTGTGTGGATTAATACCCGGGTCTTCAGTTCGATTCCATTGGTCAACATCTCTGTTTTTATGGCAATACCAAGCTGATTTCATTACTGTAGCTCTGTAATAGAGCTTGATGTCAGGGATGGCAATGCCTCCAGCAGTTCCTTTATTATACAGGATTGTTTTGGCTATCCTGTTTTTTTTTTATTTTTCCATATGAAGTTGATTATTGTTCTTTCAAGGTCTGTGAATAATTGTGTTGGGATTTTGATGGGGATTGCATTGAATCTATAGATTGGTTTTGGTAGGATTGCCATTTTTACTATGTTGATCCTTCCTATCCAAGAGCATGGGAGATCTTTCCATTTTCTGGTATCTTCTTCAATTTCTTTCTTCAAAGACTTAAAGTTCATGTCAAATAGATCTTTCACTTCCTTGGTTAGTGTTATCCCAAGATACTTTATGCTATTTGTGGCTATCATGAAAGGTAATGTTTCTCTGAATTCCCTCTCCACTTCTTTATCCTTTGTGTATAGGAGGGCTAATGATTTTTTTGAGTTGAACTTGTATCCTACCACATCACTGAAGGTATTTATCAGCTGTAGGAGCTCTCTGGAAGAGTTTTTGGGATCACTTATGTACACTATCATATCATCTGCAAATAACGAAACTTTGACTTCTTCCTTTCCAATTTGAATCCCCTTGAGCTCCTTTTGTTCTTCCTTTCCAATTTGAATCCCCTTGAGCTCCTTTTGTTGTCTTATTGCTATTGCTAAAACTCCAAGAACTATGTTGAAGAGATAAGGAGAGAGTGGACAGCCTTGTCTTGTTTGTTCCTGATTTTAGTGGAATTTCTTTGAGTTTCTCTCCATTTAATTTGATGTTAGCTGTCAGCTTGCTGTATATTGCTTTTATTATATTTAGATATGATCCTTGTATCCCTAATCTTTCCAAGACCTTTATCATTAAGGGGCCTTGAATTTTGTCAAATGCTTTTTCAACATCTAATGAAATTATCATATGTTTTTTTCAGTTTATTTATATGATGGATTACATTGATAGATTTTCATATTTTGAACCAGCCCTGCATCTCTGGGATGAAGCCTTCTCGATCATGACTGATGATTTTTTGATGTGTTCTTGGATTCGGTTTACCAGTATTTTATTGTGAATTTTTGCATCCATGTTCATGAGAGAGATTGGTCTGTAATTCTCTTTCTTGGTAGAGTCTTTGTGCGGTTTTGGTATCAGGGTAATTGTAGCCTCATAAAAAGAGTTTGGCATTTACCCTTCTGTTTCTATTATGTGGAACACTTTGAGGAGTATAGGTATTATCTCGTCTCAAAAGTTCTGGTAGAATTCTGTACTAAAGCCATCCAGCCCTGGGCTTGTTTTGGTTGGGAGGTTTTTGATGACAGCTTCTATCTCCATATAGGTCTATTTAAATTGCTCACCTGGTCTTGATTTAATTTTGGTATATGGTATCTATCTAAAAAAATTGTCCATTTCTTTTACATTTTCCAATTTTGTAGAGTACAGGTTTTTGTAGTAGGACCTAATGATTCTCTGAATTTCCCCAGTGTCTGTTGTTATGTCCCCCTTTTCATTTCTGATTTTGTCAGTTTGGATGTTCTCTCTCTGCCTTTTGATTAGTTTGGATAAGGGTTTGTCAATCTTGTTGATTTTCTCAAAGAACAAGCTCTTTGTTTCATTGATTCTTTGCATTGTTTTCTGTGTTTCTATTTTGTTGATTTTAGCCCTCAGTTTGATTATTTCCAGTCTTCTACTCCTCTTGGGTGATTCTTTTTTTCTAGAGCTTTCGGGTGTGCTGTTAAGTCACTAATGTGTGTTTTCTCCGTTTTCTTTATGTGGGCACTTAGTGCTATGAACTTTCCTCTTAGCACTGCTTTCATAGTGTCCCATAGGTTTGGATATATTGAGTCTTCATTTTCATTGAATTTAAGGAAGACTTTAATTTCTTTCTTAATTTCTTCCTTAACCCAGGGGTGGTTCAGTAGTTGACTGTTCAATTTCCATGAGTTTGTAGGCTTTCTGGGAGTAGTATTGTTGTTAAATTCTAACCTTACTCCATAGTGATCCGATAAGACACAGGGGTTCCTCCATTTTTTTTTCTATATGTGGATGTTTGCTTTGTTACCAAGTATGTGATCAATTTTAGAGAAGGTTCCATGAGGTGCTGAGAAGAAGGTATATTCTTTTGTGTTTGAATGGAATGTTCTATAGATGTCCGTTAAGTCCATTTGATTCATGACATCTGTTAGTTCTCTTATTTCTCTGTTAAGTTTCTGTCTGATTGACCTGTCCATTGGTGAGAAAGGAGTGTTGAAATCGCCTACTATTTAGTGTGTGGGGTTTGATGTGCGATTTAAGTTTTAATAATGTTTCTTTTACATATGTGGGTGCTCTTGTATTTGGGGCATAGATATTCAGGATTGAGACTTCATTTTGATGAATTGTTCCTGTTATGAGTATAAAGTGTCCTTCTCCATCTCTTCTAATTGATTTTAGTTTGAAATCAATTTTGTTAGATATTAAGATAGCTACACCCACTTGTTTCTTAGGGCCATTTGATTGGAAAACCCTTATCCCAACCCGTTTCTCTGAGGTAGTGTCTGTCTTTATGGTTGAGGTGTGTTTCTTGTAAACAGCAGAAGGCTGGATCTTGTTTTCATATCCATTCTCTTAGCCTGTGTCTTTTTATAGGTGAATTGAGTCCATTTATATTAAGTGATATTAATGACTAGTGGTTGTTAACTCCTGTTATTTTTCAGTAGTAGTGTTTGTGTGTTTCCTTCTTTTTGTTATGCTGGTGGGGGGTTATCAGATATCTGTGTTATTGTGGGTGTAGTTAGCTTCCTTGGGTGGAGGTTTTTCTTCTAGTACTTTCTGTAAGGCTGGGTTTGTGGGTACGTATTGTTTAAATCTATTTTTGTCATGGAATATCTTGTTTTCTCCATTGATGGTGAATGAAAGCTTTGCTGGGTATAGTAGTCTGGGCTTGCATCCATGGTCTCTTAGTGTCTGCATCACATCTGCCCAGGACCTTCTGGCTTTCATGGTTTCCATTGAGAAGTCAGGTGTAATTATGATAGGTTTACCTTTATATGTTACTTGACCTTTGCAGCTCTTAATATTCTTTCTTTATTCTGCATGTTTTGTGTTTTGATTATTATATGGCGAGGGGATTTTTTTTTATCTAGTCTATTTGGTATTCTGTAAGCTTCTTGTACCTCCATAGGGATATCCTTCTTTAGGTTGGGAAAGTTTTCTTCTATAACTTGTTGAATATATTTTCTGTGCCTTTGAGCTGGAGTTCTTCTTCTTCTACTACCCCTATTCTTCTTAGGTTTGGTCTTTTCATGGTGTCCTAGATTTCCTGAATGTTTGGTGTTAAGAATTTGTGGGATTTAATGTTTTCTTTGACCAATGAGTCTATTTCCTCTATAGTATCTTCAGTGCCTGAGATTCTTTCTTCTAATCTCTTGTAATCTGTTGGTTATACTTGTCTCTGTAGTTCCTGTTTGTTTACCCATATTTTCTATATACAGAATTCCCTCAGTTTGTATTTTCTTTATTACCTCTATTTTAGTCTTCAAGTCTTGAACTATTTCCTTCACCAGTTTGATTGTTTTTTCTTCATTTTCTTGGGTTTCTTTGAGAGATTTATTAATTTCTTCCAACTTTTTGTTTGTCTTCTCTTCCATTTCTTTTTTTTTTGTTTGTTTTTTTTTTTTTTAGGAGATACAACTACATACTTTATTGCAAAGCCAGTGCTCTTTTTATAATACTCAAATCACGATTCAAACTAGGTTCCCATAATACATGAAAATAGTTTCAAAGACTAGTCACTTGGTCGCAACTAACGTCAAAAGCTTCGTGCCCTAGCTATTCTAAACAAAAGCTTGGTGTTATGGGAAAAGCTCTTGTTGTAATA